>PVKA01004829.1:0-95487 GCA_004027165.1 Ctenomys sociabilis
AAAAAAAAAAAAAAAAAAAAAGACAAAGAGGGAAGGAGAAAAGAAAAACTAGTCACTTAAACTAGATTGTATCAGGGATTTTCTGCTAATAACTTAAATTTTCAATATCTGAGATTATTTTCTTACTAGCTATAACAAAAATCAAAGAAGTAAAAGTTATTATAAAAAAATCTAGCAATATATCACAAGTCCATGAATATGTATTTTAAATTATTTCACAGTTATAGGATTCACTGCTAATTACTCTCCTTGGATTTGTTCTTCTTTTCTTAGTAAGAAAACCCCTCCTGGGTTCAAAGAGACAAATGATTCAGCTAAGGAGCCTGTCTTTCTCAGTCTCCCTGGTTCTGTGCCACAGTTCATATAGAAATGGTGTCCTTCTTCCCTCATTCTTCTATTCTTTTTCCTGACTGAAAAGCACACCTATTGCCTAAAGTTGGCAACTTACATGCAGAAAGCTGAGAGCTATAGCCTCACATGGTACAGCATAGAAAGTAATAATCATGAGTTCACCATCCTTACTGTGGATTCTTCCCTTCAGACTTCTGTTGTAGGACAGAGTGACCAAAATAGTAAGGGTTCCATCATAAAAGCCAGTATTGGTCAAGTCACTGACTAATGCATAAGAAACACAATCCCAATATAATAACTGCATGTACATTTTACTGAGATAAATATTTCTAGCAAAATCTTGTGCTACAACAGTTCACACTTATGAATTTGTCAGGAGCACCATGACTTTCTGGTGCTCTGTCTTATAACAAATGTTAAAGTCACTGTCTCAGCTCAAACTTGCTACAGAAAGGAGTCTATTCTGGGATCATTTTCTGAAAATGTTCAAGTGTTCTGTACAGTACAAGGCATCAAGTGTGCACTCTGCTACCTGGCAGTGGGGACGATAATTACACATTTGCCTTCTGGAGTCCAAAATGGAAATTCAGCAAAATGGATGGAGCCATCACTCAAGTCCTCAAAAATTCTCCACACAGAAACAGTTTATATGGGAAGCACTCAAAAGAGTGGCTCAAAGCAAAAATATTTTGCTCCAATTACAAATCTGCCCTTCAAGCAAAACTTACCTTAAATTTCATTAACATTTCAAAACTGGTAATCAATGCCTATTAGAGGAAGGAACCCTTATTATCAGGAACGGGGGTTGCCAAAATTCCGTACTTCGGTTTTACTCACTGGGTTTAGGCTATAGTTCAAAATAAGACCCAACAGCCAGAGACATATGATTTGTCCATCACCCTTTCCTGCTCTTCCAATAACCATAGGTAGTTTTGATTAGCTAACATTTCCCTTCTGGAAAGCCAGAAGGAATACACTGTGTAAAATGTTAATGACAGAATTCAGGAATTCTCAATTTGGGCACTATAAACATGAAGGCCAGATAATGTTTTACTTCAGGGGCTATGCCATACACTGGAGAATACAGCAACATCCCTAACCCCCAGCCCACCCTTCCAATAAGGACTACCCCAATTGTGACAACCAACAGTATCTCCAAACATTATCAAACATGAAGGGTCACCCCAAGTTGAGAACCACTGTGAAAAAGAAACACAAAGGCTTTACATTTGATTCTCTAACATAATTGCTATAAGGAAAGAGTCCAATAAGCTTCAACTTCTAAGATTTCAACACATTACTACAGCTATTTCCCATTTCAGTGGTGAAGCCTAAATATAATGACTCCAAGTTTATGTCAAGCAAAGGTTCAAAGCACAGACCTTAGCTGTAATAAAGCCTTAACCTCCAGCAAGCCTGGCTTCCCTTCTCTTTCAACAGGTTTTTTCAACATGAGATCTCTTAAAGACCCAACAACTTTTCTTACTAAATCTTCCCATTTGTCTCTTAATTTTCTACAGCAACCAACACTGTGGCTTCCCCTTCTAACTCAATAATCATCTAATCCCAAATCTGATCATTTTTCACCTCTCTTTCTGTCTGCCCATAACTACAGCACTCTTATGATTTACTCCCTAGCTTACTCAACTCTCCAGATTAATCCCAAAGTGTGCTGTTCTCTGTAAAACCTACAGACCCATGTCTATGGCACAAGGAGCCTCAAAAGGCTATCAGAGATCTTTTCCAGAACATCCAGGAGCGCTTTAGCAGCAGCCACATCCAGGAGTGCTTTAGCAGCAACCAGAAGACAGTTCCTATGTTTCAATACATGCTACCCAGCCTCGTTATGTCCAATATATTTAGTTTTATTTATTTATTATTTATTTATTTGATACAGAGTCTTGCTACACAGCTCAGACTCACAGTGATCCTTCTGTCTCAGCTTCTCCAATGCTAGGATTACAGGCCTGTGCCACAACACCCGGTTTCACTGGCCAGCTTGGTGCAGCCATGACTGGGGATTGAACCTGGGTCCTTATGCTTGCCAGGCAGGTACTTAGACCGCCAAGCTATTACCCCAGCCCCTCCCCCATGTATTTGTTACTAAGGTCATTTCAATAGCCCATTTGGAAAAGGTAACTGCTTTTTTTTTAAAAAAAATAACTATTATACTCAGAATTTCTCATCCATAAGTCTTCAAGTTCCATTTAAAGAGTTAAAACTGTGTTGAAGTGTTTCATTGAATTCAAGCACCTATAATAACTGAATGACAACAGAATACCCATCTCTGATGGGACTAAACAAAAAAAGGGGATACAAAGGAAGAACCATTCCGTATTTGTATATACAGAAGAGTTAGGATAAATATGCAGCTACTTTCGTGTAATTCTATGAGAAGAAAGATTTGCACTAATAATGTTTGGACAGGATATCCTGTCTGCTTTTTGTACTATGGATAACCACTAGGAAGATAACAATGTAAAAAATATTAATTATTGAAACGGTATTATAATTCAGCTTTAAAAAAAAGATAGGTATACAGCTACATTCTCTTAATTCAATGAAGAGAGGGATCTGCTCTAAAAATGTTTGTAAATAGAATATCATGTCTGCACCTTGTGCAACAAATAATCACTAAGAAAACAATATGCTATGTATTAATTATTGAGATAAGGCATTCAAATGCAGCAATTCCCAGAATGAGTAGGATGAGAGAAAGACAAAGATCTGCTTTATTTCTGCAGATGCAACTTTAATTCCCAATGAATCTGAGAGGCATATATCTCTAACCCTGAGGTTTTATGTTTTCAGTGATATGTGCCTCTCAGATTTATAGTGTTGATTTTAAGTCACAGTAAATCAAGAACCAGAAAATTTGGGAGCTGAAGCATAGCTCAGTGGTAAGGTACTTGACTAGCACACATGAGGCCATGGACTTTGATCCTCAGCACTCCAAGAAAAAGGAAAGGAGGTAGGGAAGGGGGAGAAAAAGAAAAAATTAAATTTTCTTTAATTTGGCTACTAAATTAACCATATTATAATATTTAGCCTCTAGCATAAAGATGAAAGGGAGAAAATAAACTTTAATATTTCATGATATAAATCTAAAAGCAGTTTACATTAATACAAAAGCATTAAGAGACTAAGAATATATAGCTTAGTGGCAGAACACTTGCCTAGCATGCTTGAGGCCCTGGATTCCAATTCTAGCACTGAAAAAGTGGGTGAGGGGGAAGAACTAACAGCAGAAATGACTTAAACTTCTCTAAGCTATATTTAACAAAAGAGATTTCACATAGGCCACACAATTATCTGACTCTTGATATTTTTCATTCTATCCTGCCAGCCACTGCCAAACCACCCTCTGTTAAACAACACTTTGATCCTATCAATCCTCCACCCCCACACCTTCGGATCTTCCCCTGCTGCCTACCATCAATTCTAAAAACCCTGTCAGGATGCTTCAGGCAAGGTGACAAGGAGGACAACCACTGCTGATCAGAAAGAAAGACCTGGATCCCAAGCTATGTGCATTAAAGGTAGTCAGGATGTTTCCAGACCCATCTAGTCCTAGCCAAAGATCCTAAACTATAATGCTCTCTCCCGCCCTCCTGTTCTGAGGTCAATGAGCAAACCTATGTTTCCTTCTCCCAGGTCCATAAACTGAAACTGTTATATGGTTATGAAAAATGATGAAACACCTCTACATTTCTTAACATAATACATCAAGGTCTTCTTAAAGGCAGATTTTTTAAAAATCTGTAACAAAACTTTAGTGCCTATAAAAAATTTGAAAGGTATAAATAGCAAATAAACAATAATTGTCTCTTGGTTAAACTCTGAACTTTCTTCATTATTCTGCATATTTCTGACCTGTTTTGAGTTTTACAGTGATCTTATACTACTTTAAAATCAGATAAAGGAGCCTGGCATGGTCTTAGTATTCTAGGAGGCTGAGGCAAAAGAATCACAAGTTCAAGCCACACATAGGAGACTTAAATTTAGTGAGACTTTGTCTCAAAAAAAATTAAAGATATTGTGAGTGTAGCTCAGGCAAAGGCCCTACGTTCATCCCTAGTACTACACACACACACATGCACACACACACACACAAGAAAAAAAAAATCAGATGAAAACCTTAAAAAAACTATACCAAGAAAGACCACATATTGTATGATTCTATTTATATAAAATATCCAGAATAAGTGAAGCCATAGAGACATAAGGAATCAGAAGTTGAAGCTCACTGAGATTCTTTTTGGAGCAATAGAAATGTTCTCTAATTAGATAGCAATGATGGTTACACAATAAGTGAATGTACAAAAAACACTAAATTCTATACTTCAAAATGGTGGATTTCTGTTATATGGATCATCATCAAAAAATAATTTTAAGGCCAGGGATAGAGCTCAGTGGCATAAGTGCCTGCCTGACAAGCACAAGGTCCTGAATTCAATCCCCAGGGCTGAAAAAAAAAAAAAAAAACATTTTAAGCCCAGTAAAATAATCATGTACTTTTTTGCAGGGTCCTGCTGGCTAAAGGGTTCAGGCTGCCTGAAGGGCCGGTCTGGTAAGGCATGCATGCGGGGCTGGGGATCAAACCCTAGTCCCATGAGCCTGACTGTGCTTGCATGAACAGGTGCTTAAACAACTGAGCTAGCCCACAGGCCCCCCAATTATTTACTTATACCTTTAAAAAAATTTAAACAAGTAACAAATGAACAGGCACAATATTTTTGTGATTAAGGGACATACCCTGACACTAAAATACTTCAATCAGCATCTCCAGGCACTTTCACCTATGTGACCTTAATAATTTACCACTTCTGTGACTATAAATGTGGATAGAAACAGCACCTCTCTTATAATGCCAGAGGTCATTAGAGCAATGTGTGACACATTAGAATAGTGTGTGACATATGTTGAAGTGTTGGGTACTATTTCTATTAGCATGTGTGTTGAAAAAAGGTAAGGAAAATAAGCACTTGAGCCAACTGTGAGAGTACACATTGGCAAATGTCTCATGTAACCATATGTGTTAAAATATTTTAGTGGAAATGCACACATAGATGCGGAATGAAGACTAAGACCCACTGTGATATGAAAAAAGCAGGACATAAGGCTATTACACACATTAATTATAATCCCACTTTTTTCTGTAAAGTATATATACATATATATTTTATGATGTTTCAAGTGCATCTAACTTCCTCCACCAAAAACATTTTTTAAATTAATAATTGCAAGCAGAAAAATAATGTCTTCCAATTCTACTTCTGATGTCTGTTCTTTAGGGTCTGTACACTAAGTACAATGAAAGATACCCAGAACCCTGGGAACTCACCCACAAAAACAAAAATAAATCTATGCAGCACCCTGCCCATCAGCACTGGAGAACCTGGTATTAACTTACAGAAACATTTCTAAAAGACTTGACAAATTCTGTGCACTTGAAAGAGCTTCAGAGTTAAGGTTGGTCCCAATTAATCTTGGCCAAGCACCTGCCAAGCACTAAATCTGAGAAACTCACATTCCCTAGAGTTTTTAAAAAGTAGGTATAACAGTCGCTCATGGGCAGGGCATGATGGTATACACCTGCAGTCCCAGCACTCTGGAGAATGAGGCAGGAGGATCAGATATCTGTCAATTTGGGGCCAGCCTGGGCTGCAGAGTGACTTCAAGGCCGGTCTAAACTGCATACTGTGCCCCTGTTTCAAAAAGAAAAAATAAAAATAAAAAGTAAAAAACAAACCCCACCCTTTGGTAGCTAATAAGGCAGGAGCTTAGGGTACAGCAAAGCAGCTGGACACCTGGATGACCTGTCAACCATGGAAATCCAGCACACACTCACAGCCAAGCCCAGCATCTGGGACCAATCAGTGAGTGCTATCTTCAGTTCTCATGAGAAAGCAAACAGGTTGGCCTAGATCTGATTGTCAGCCTGAGGAATGGAAGAGAAAAAAGCTAGCCACCAGTAGCTGGTGGCCATGGAAGCTTCCTCAGTGGCCCGCTCTCACCCTGCAGAGCATACTTCTTTTCCTACTTATAATTGGTCCCCTCTCACTCCACAGAGCATTTTTATTTTCTTACCTTTACTACTTTTAATATATATAAACCTTCATTACTTTTTGTACATGTCTTGACTAATTCTTTGTTCAAAATGACAAGACCCTAAAAAGTATCTCAAGGAGGCCACAGTACTCCTCAGCCCTGATAACAGTAGCAGCCATCCTGGAAAAGGTAGGTTGAGAAAAACATGTAGACAGACAGATGATAGGTAAGAAACAAAACAAGTAACATAAAGTGAGAAAGCCTATAAAAGGCAAATGGATAAACCTTAAAAGTTGGAGAATGTGGATACACTCTTGAAACTTTTCTGTTTGAAATTATCTTAAAAGCTTTTAAAATTTAGTAAAACTAATAATATGGAGATTGAAAAGTTAAGGAAACCACACTTCCTTTCCAGGAGTACAAGAATCTTTCACAAAATCTGTTCTTATACTAAGATGCACCTAGCTTTAACACAAAGAACTAGAAATTCTACATGACACATTCTCAGACCATAATGGAAAACCATGAAACAAACTATAACAGCTGAATTCATGTGTGTTTTTTTTTGTTTTTTTGAGGTACTAGGGATAGAACCAGGCAGGCACTTATGCCACTGAGACGTCTCCCCAGCCTCTCTTGCGTTTTTTTGATTTTCAGTCTTTTTCTGTTTGTTTATTTTTGGTATTTTGCAGTAAGGGTCCACAGAGTCTACAGGGTCACACTATGTAGATCAGAGTCGTAGTGATCCGCCAGTGTTCAGCCTTCCTAGAGCCTGGAATTACAGACACGCATCACCAAGCCCAGTCTCGATTGCTGACTCAGCGTGCCCCAGGAGTGGGGCCAGCAGGACACAATGGGGATTGAACCCCTGGCCACTGTGTCTGCCTAAGCAGGCGCTTTAATACACTGAGCTATTTGGCCATCCCGAATTCAAATGTTTTAAAATGATTAGAGAAATTTTATCATAAATGCCTCGGTATTAAAAAGAAACAATAAATTTTGAAAGAGAAAAAAAATGTTAATGAAAGTAGTAATACAAAATAAGAAAAAGGAAAAATATGAGAAATACATTGGCACATATCAAGAAAAATGGTAAAATCAGACATTAGCAGGGAAGGTAGAAAGAGAATTTAAGGAAAGATTAATGAGAAAGGAGAAAGAAAAAAAGACATCCTAGGTGAAGTAGTTCCTGGTATTGCTTTGCCACAACTGCCACTTGTCAGTGATGATCTTTCTCTTCCTTTGGGAGGGTAAGGAGAAGATGGTATGTGGAGAAAAGAAAACTGAGTAAAGCAGACAGTACAGGCAGGAAAAGTTTAGACAGGAAGAGCAGATCATACAGAAAAAAGGATTTGCAACTAAATTGGTAATTGTGAATCACAAGAGCAAACGATGAAGGAGTATATAATACACCAAGCAGGCTCCCAAACGCTTCCCAAAGGAAGTGAATCACAAAGCACCCAACTCTAGCAGGACACCCAGGAGACAGGGCAGAAAATGATGAAGGGGAATAGGCTAGCTGCTGGATGAGTGCCAACAAACCAAAGAGCTCATGCCTCACTAGACAGCCCTGTCTGTAGAAATGAGCACCCAAGGATACCAGCACCTGAGTGCAGAGAATGTAGAAATCCAGACTTTAATATGAAACCTCTACCTTTCAGGGAAAGGTAGGAGTGTTAACTGAAGGTTGAACTTGGTCCAGGGCACTAAGCTTTTTTTTTTTTTTTTTTTTTTTTTAACTTAAACACAGGGCCTCTCTAGGGAGTTACTTGGGATCCTCCTGCCTCTCAGCCTCCCATTGTAATGGTATTATAGGCATACAACACCATACATGGCTTGAAACCTCCAGGGTTTTAATGGTTAACAACCAACACAGCTTTTCTTAAACATTGTGCCAGCCAAACAGTCCTCCTGATTCTCCCTATCTCCACTGTTTATCTTTCACTATGCAGCTATCTCTTCCCTTCTCCCTTCACTACCTTCAAACTTTGCTTTCCAAAACCTCATCCAAACCCTTTAAAAGCTTCCCATCATTAGAGCAAAACCTAAACTTTCAGATCAGCTTCAAGGACCCTCCCAGTAATGTGGTAGCAATTTGGATGACATCTCCTGCCTTCATCTCCAGTCTGGGGCAACAGTTCTAAAATACTGCCTTCACTTTCTACCTTTATGGCTTTTCTGATGCCACTCCCTAACCTCTAGAAAACCTTTCCCAACTCTCCCCAGTCACTAGATTCAGTCATTAATCCATTCCACAGAAGAGTAAATATTGGGGGCTGGGGATGTAGCTCAGTGGTACAGCACCTGATCTGGCAAGCACAAGGTCCTGAGTTCTATTCCCAGGACCTACTCCACCAAAAAAAAAAGTACGAATGGGGCAAATGACTGTCAGGCACTATTATAGGCAAGGTCCATACAACAAAGAATGAAACAAACAAAAATCCCTACCTACACTGAGTTGAATAAAGGAGATAGATGATAAACATATAGTAGTGACATGGCTACCACAGTATGAACAAGGGACAGGCAGATACCAGGGCCCTTAAGTGTGCTGGTCATTAGAAGTATGATTTTCTTCGCAAGCAAGTCAGAAACTTAAAAGCAGACTTTGCTAAAAATTATGACCATTCACGTGGGCCTGCAGATGCTTAATAGAAGGCCTGACTTTCATTATCTGTCCTTTATTACCTTAACACTATGATCAAATCCCTTTGGAACTTGCCATACAGGTATTGTATGTGACTAATTTAGGGAAAGTTGTCTAAAACATGGCAAGTAAGATTGATTAGTCCTGAATGCACATAATTTCACCTCTCTTCAAGACTGAAGACACCAAGATTACCTGATCACTTGGATTCCAGGAAAACCAGAGCTCTGCCTGACTAAAAGCCACAATTAGTTCTTCTACGGGACCACAACCACCCCTAAGTCCTGAGCATTCCTAGGTCTAAAGACTAGGACTGAGACAACGACCAACCAGATCTCTGGCCCACCAGCTGATCCTTAAGAGCTACCTTTATGCTTTTGTAAGTGGGTCAGGCCAGTTCCCTTCAGAGTGTGCCATCTAGCTACTCAATTTTCCTATTTTTTCTTACTCTCCTTTGCTAAAAACTGGCCTCATCTTTGTCAACTCCTCAAGCTAAAGTCCCTTACTATTTTCTCTTACCTTCTAATAAAGGCATTTTCCTGCATATCTGTACTTTAGTTTTGCTTTCCATTATTACTAAAAGCAAGAACCCACTGTAACAAGCTAGTAAAAATAGACTACACAAGAAAAGGTGCTTTAGCCCAAGAAAAAACCAGGAAAGGGAATTATGAAGAGAGAAGGGGACAAGAGGTACCGAAGGCTGCAATTTTAAGGCATCATTTGGAAGGTGACATTAGAGCAAAGACCTCAAGGAGCCAAGAGGATAAATAACTGGGATGGTTGCAGGCAAAGGGAGCACCAACAGCAAAAGCCTCAGGCAAAAGCATACTAGTGTTTCAAGATGACATTTTACCACCCTATAAAGCTCAGCCCAGTACCACCCAGCAAACTGTTTTTGATCACTACAAATAGGAATTATTCATACCCTCAATACTGCTCTGTACCTTCCCTTCAGGTACCTTGTGCAAGGAAACCTTCTTTTTGAAACTATACAAGAATAACTGATCAACCCAGAAAGACAGTTAAAACAGATTATTTGTAAATAATACAGGCATATTCTAACTTCAAAAATACAAGTATACATTTATTTCCCAATGTAGCATCATGACCGTTTCTTTGAGTATGAGTCTGCTAAATGCAGTTCTCTATTTTCTTAAATTAAACCTCAATGATAATTCATTGTCATAAGGTTCCATGCTTTTATGGACTTAAAAATACTTTTAGTGTTTTCTGGGAAATCTTCTGAAAATTAGGAGGCTTCTCTTCCTCTCTACTTCGGTTGTCTTGACTATAAATTCAAATCATTCAAAGGCAATTCTTTTAGTTTCTTGACTTTATCAAATCTTTTCAAAGCATTTCACAAAAATGTTCTATATCCATGTTTCTTGATTTGAGTAATAGTTATTAAATTATACTCAAAAGTACCATATTGTATTATAAGTGAAAGGGAGAAAATAAAAACTACCCTTAGTAAGCAGAAAATGATACAGACAGCCTAGATTTACCCTATCACTTTGAACTCTATATGTTTGCTGTGGAACAGTTGATCTGTATGATCTACTAAACAATTATTAATCCAAGATATCAAAATCAAGTACAAATTACAGCAAAGGAGTTGAACAGATATTTTTGCAAACAAGATATGCAACACATGAGATAATGTTGAAATCCAACCCCTGGGAAAATGCAAATCAAAACCATATTGTACTGAAAAGACAATGTCACACCAACCAGGATGGCAATAACCAAAAGACCTAAGTACTAAAGAGGATAGGGAGAAACTGGAATCCTCATACCCTGCTTGCTGGTGGCCATACACAATAGTATACACACTTTGGAAAAGAATTAGGCAGTTCCTCATAATGTAAAATAGTTATCATATGAACAAACAACTCCACTCCTAGGTATTTATTTAAGAGAACTGAAAGTAAAAGTTGTACAGCACCACTGTTCACTATGCTACCAATTTTTCTTTCTTTTCTTTTTGTAATTGGTACAGTAAATCACACTCTGGACCCTGCACTTGGCAAGCAGACGCTGGGCCACTGAGCTATATTACAGAACCTATGTTACCAATTTCTGAGCCCAAATTGGGGTCTCTGAATTGTGTAATAACAGAATAACAAGACCAACATAAGGGAGGAGAGTTTCAATTCTTGGCCAAGAGTAGTAGAGAAGTAAGAGATAAGATCACAAACCAAACCAACTTCTCAACCCACTTGGAGTTGGAAGCTTTTAATATAGGATAAAATAAATAAGGGGAAGGATAAGCTGATTAAGGGAAGGAATAATTGTGTCTTTCCTGGAATTTCCTGGAAAGAGGAGTACCACCACCTCTTTCTCCTTTCACGGTTATTTCCAGTCATCATCCTGGTAAATGGCAACTGTCACAGTGCTGGGATTATGTCATTTAGCATGCAGCTGGAATCACAATGAAGTTAATATTATCTCGTAGTCACTGTGGCAATTGCCATAGATGCAACCAGTTTTCAGCCAGCCCACCTGAAAAGGAACCTCTGCCTACAGGCATATCTCAAAGATAAAATTACAAGTCAGAAAGATCACAAGTTTGAAGCTAGCCTGGGCAATTTTGCAAGACCCTGCTTCAAAAGGTTAAAACTTAAAAAAAAAAAAAAAAAAAAAAAAAAAAGACTGAGGACCTACCTCAGTGGCAAGCACTTGCCTAACATGCACCAGGCCCTGGGTTTAATCCCTAGTACCACAGGAACAAACAACAATGAAAACAACATTAAGAAAGAGTGTAGAAAGTACACAATTAGGGACAGGTAACAGTAACTGCCAAAAAGTAAAAACAACCCAAATACCCATCAATGGGGTAATGGATACCACAAAATGTAGTACATCCATACAACTGAATATTATTCAACCATAAAATGAATGCAGTTATACCACATGCTACTCCAACAACACTGAAAATACTACACCAAGTGAAAGAAGCCACATACAAAATACTTATTTTCTGATTCCATTTACATGCATAACCAGAATAGGAACATCCATAAAGAAAGAATATGCATTAGTAGTGGAATAACTGTTAATAGGTATAGGGTTTCCTCTTTGTTTTTTTTTTTTCTTTTCTAGGATTCCTTTTTGGGGTGAAGAAGATGCTCTGGAATTAGTAGTGATTTCTTTCCAACTTTGTGAAAATTCTGAAAACCAATTGACTGTACAACTTTTTGAAAATTCCACTGTTACTAGCATTCAAAAATGCTTACAGACATGGGGAAAAAGCAGATATGTGTAGCAGAAATTTCCACTAAATATATATATATTTATACATATATATATTAATGTGTTTGGTACAGGGTCTCACTATGTAGCTCTGACTCATAGTGATCCTCCTGTTCGCAGTGCTGGGATTATAAGCATGTGCCACCAAAGCCAGACTTGGTCGCTGGCTCAGCACCCCCAGGTGTCAGGGCAGTACAGTATGTGGTGCCTGGCATTGAACTTATGTCCCTGTGCTTGCCTAGCAGGCGCTTAACCACTGAATATATTTGTATGGAGTTGACCACCTTTGTTAAGGCTATATATAAGACCCTTGAGGGGAGAAATAATCCCTCATATATTTCCCTTACCATCTGGTATATTAGATTATACAAGCAACCAACCAATCAAGGTTCACTAAATAAATTAATATTTGCATTTCATACACCAGGGATCAAGAAGTGTCCTGACCAAGAATTCAAACTAATTAGAAAAACTCACTTTTTACTCCCCAGAATTCTGAGCCACCACTAACATGACAATTTTCTCAATCTAACATTTACAGGACTCACATTCTAACCGACATTAACAATCCAGAGGATTTACCTTCTTCACATCTCACTTCTGTAACACTTTTAAAACTGTAACACTCTTCAAACTTTGTTCAAGTTCTTTACCTTATTGTTATCACCAAATGCCACTTACTGGCCTCAGTATGTTTAGGTAGATATGCCTCATATATTTAACTTCATCTGTTTTTCTCAGATACCCTAAAGTCAAATAGGACCACTGTTACAAATGAAAAAAATGTCATGGCTAAGGTTACCTAGTTTCCTGAGTTCAAAGTTCTTTTTTCTTCACAAATATCATGTATTCCAACTTTTTTTTATTTTTCCTCTTTAGATAAAGAACTTCCTTATAAGAGAAATTTTTAGATTTTTAAAAGTGTAAGTAAAAAGGTAAAAATCAAAAATAACAGACCCACTAGCCTAAAGCCAGAATGAGCAGAATATTAGGAAAGAGGACAACAAAAAGGCTTGTTTAGAGCAAGAAGAGATAAACAAAGGATCCACAGCTAATGGATGATGTAGTAATAACCAAGCCATGAAAAGACAATGCAGCTCCATTCAGTTTCATAGCATGTCTTTACCAAGGAGCCTGATCCTCAGGCTTAGGAAAGTTAGAATTCTAATAAAAGGGAGCTAACATTCAAAACAAGTAGCACAAATATGAGACACAGAGCTAGTTCAAAAGTACTTGCTTACTTGCTTGCTTGCTTGCTTGCTTGCTTTTTTTTAAGATAGAGTCTTATAGTGTAGCCCAGGTTGACCTCAAACTCATGGCAATCTTCCTGCCTCAGCCTCCCAAGTACTGGGCCAACAGATGTGCACCACCATACTGAGCCCACTATTTTTTGAAGTTAAATTTAACTTCATAAATTTTTCATATCTGATTTAATAATTGTGGGTTATTTATGCAATTTTGACAAGATGCCACATGACCAGAAATGAAAGAATGCATTCTCAATTTTCAAAACAAAAAGGCAACATAGAGGTCCAGAAAAACATCTATGTGTTACCATGCCACAATCTGACAAAAATTCTAGAATGGGTATAGAACAAGTCTTTGAATACAGTAAAAAGAGAAAGCTCCCAACCACCATGGGCCCCTTACTAATGCAGGCTGTAGTCTACAATATTTGTGGTTTGGGGGGTTGTTTGTTTATTTTTGGTGTTTTTTTTTGAAGGATTACTAAAATGGAAAAAAGGAAAGACAATAAAGACACTGAATAACTGACTGCAACAGCCAATCTGACAAAATCTTTTAAAGCTAAAAAATCTATTAAACTCACCTAAGAAGATGCATAACTTTGGTCAAACATCTGTTTGACTAATACAACTAACATCAATGAATTTGGTAGGAAAACTTCAGTGAGATACTACTAGATTTCATCCTTTCCCATAATCTACATAACTTTTATCAATTTAATAAAAACTAAAAACTATAGACCTACTCATTACATCCATACCTGCCACACAGTTGGCTACGCAAAACACAGGTGGCCTGACAAAAGTCAAAATCCACAAAGATCACAGCAGGCAAAAACAACAGTCCAAAAGCAAAAATGAAAATCAAAAGGGAGTCAAGACCAGCATCTACATAATTCAAAAATATGAACAAGTAAACCTCAGTTTTACACAGAAAGTATCTAGATAATAAAAGCTACCAAAAGACCAACACACCTAAACACTGACACACAGTCTTAACAGATGTGTCTACGTAGGCTACAACAGTTCTCAAATTCATCAATTTTTTTTTTTTTTTTTTTTTTTTTTTTTTTTTTTTTTTTTTTGTCTTTTTGAGACAGGGTCTCACTATGCAGTTCAGGCTGTCCTTAAGCTCACTTTGTAGCTCAGGCTGGTCTTGAACTCACAACAATCCTCCTGCCTCAGCCTCCTGAGTGCTGGGATTACAGGCGTGCGCCACCACGCCCGGCTCATCAATTTTTTAAAATGTGTATTTTCCGTATTTTTCCCACTCTTCATCTTTGAGATACTAATTATAAGAGACTACAAATATTACTCAAAACTCTAGCTTTAAACCTAGAGTCATTCAAGTGTATCTTAGCACTAGAAGACATTTTATTTGATCAGCCTAATTTATTGACATTTAGATCAGATAAATATTCCTTGAAGAAGATTCAAATATTATTAAATACAAATATCTTTTGTAATGGATGAAACTAAGAAAAATTAAGTACCTTGCCCCAAATTATGCAGATACTGAGCAGGACCCCTAAGTTTGTCCCCATTTTCCTATACTATATGAGTTTCCAGTCCTCTTTCCTTTCTTAAAACTTTGTCCCAGGCACTAGTTAGAAAGCATACACAAGCACATCTATCACACACTATTTTGCTAAGGACAAATTAGCTTATCAAAAACAAATAACCATAGCACATTTGCCTATAAAATATTTTGACATAGCATGATCACTTATAAATTTTATAATGAGTATTTGTTACAAAAAAGGCATGCTACAAATGGCTTTTATTCTTAAATGTGTGGTTATTTATTAAAGCATTATCATATCCCACTTACTATAACAAAAATATTTAATGGATGGAAGAGCTTTTACTATACATACGTTTCATCGTTAACTGTTCTCAAAACCCCCCTCCCCTTCCCCTATGTAAAAACTATTAGAAGGTTCTAGGCCTTCAAACCTGAATAGCAAGCCAAGGCCCTTTTTATAAGATAGTAAACCTCTTGTTCCATCACTCCCCCACAAAATAATGTCCCTTGAAAAACTCAAGGTACAAAGATTCCAAGCAGACTCCAGTGGTCTCACGTTCATCCTTCCTCCCCCTTCAACCTGAATTTACAGACCAGAAGAGGGCTGTGAATTGACAAAAGGCTAAGTTATTAAGGACTGGCTTACGATCACCAACATCTGCCAGGCTAGCTCCAAGAAAATCCACCCAACCCAAAATGAGACCCGGATGCCTCTCCTTGCCCCAGGGCCTGAATCCTCGGGCTCCTCTGGGACCCCTTTAGAAGGGAAGGGAACATAACTACCTAGTACCCTCCGAGTCAGTGTCATCCATTAAACCCCAGCAAGCTCTTTGTTTTCAACATCTGCGGGAGGACAGGCAGCCTTGGTGAGAGGGGAAAGGTCACTCCCTCGCTCCCCTTGCTGCCAATCTCCAGGCTCTCCTGGCAAAACACACGCGCGCGCGCACACGCACACGGGCACAGCATCATTCCCTCCACACCACCTTAATAATCCAGGGTTACGAGTGGCTTCACAGTGACACTCTGGTTGATTTAACTGCCTCGCTGTACATCCTAACCCCATACAATGTGATTCCCTTGACCTCTGCCTCTGACAAACCGGGTTGACTCCAGGACTTCCATTCTTCCTCCTTAATGCACATCCCAGGATGGCCACCTGAGTCCCAGACTTCATCCACATACAACACACAAAACCACAGGGTCCCTTCCTAAGCACTGCTACGGTCCCCGTCTACATCAACAGACCTGGGGACTCTACAACCTCCATCTCACCTCTGAACCCTCGCGGGCACCCTATCGTAGCCAGTGGGCATCCTCTGGACCACCCGTTCTCGTTAACCTCAGGACCCCTCTGACACGGCGCCCTAAGAAAGACCCGGCCTCTGGCTCTCAGCCTGTGCACCTAGCCCCTACCCACCTCCCACCCACCACTCTACTATACATGTGTATACACACATGTGTACACACACACACACATGCGCGCGCACACACACGCGCGCGCCGCTGGCCAGGGCCGTCCCCCCTCCGCTGAGCCTTCACAACACAAACACACGCTCCGGGGCGCACACCCACGACCGCGCTGAGAGCCCCGGCGGGCCGCTTCGCCTCACGCCTCGCACCCCGCACGCCGGGCCGCCCTCGCCCCGCCACTCGACACCCACGGACGCACGCACGGCCACTCCCCGTCCCCAACGCCGGTCCCCAAGCCCGCTCCGCGCGCCCGCGCCCTGCCCTACGCCCTGGCGCCCGGGACCCCACGCAGGGGTCGCTCGCCGCCCCGCTGCGGAAACAGAAGGGTGCCCGCGGAGGGAGGGCTCCTACCTGAGCAGTTGGCGCTCTTGCCTCGGCCCCCGGGACAGTCCCCGCCGCCGCCGCCCGGGGGCTGGCTGGACGCGCGGCCGCCGGGCAGCGAGAAGGCGAAGAGCAGCAGCACCGACGTGTAGCAGCAGAAGGCGAGCGGCGGCGCGGCCGGCAGCCCGAGCGGCGCCTCAGCGGCCGCTGAGCCCATGGCTGGCGCCCCTGGACGGCGGGAAGCGCTGGGAGCTGCAGGCCCGGGGCATCCAGCCGCGCGCCAGCCCCGCCCCCGCCGCCCCGCCGCCCCGCCGCCCCGCCGCCTCGCCGCCTCCTAGCAGCCCCTCAGCATCCCCGCCCCGCCCGCCGTGCCCGCCGCGCCCGCCGCGCCCGCCAGGCCCCGGCCGCCGCCGCTCGCTCGCTCGGGACGGAGTCAGTGGGTCCCGGCGCGCGCGAGGGTCGCGGGCGCGCGAGGGGCGGAGGGAGGGAGCGCGCAGGGTGCGAGCCCGCGTGGGGGAGGCCGGGCCGGGGGCGAGCGCGCGCGCGCGGTGGGCGGGGGTCGCGGGCGAGGGCAGGCCCGGCCCTCGGCTCGGCTGGTCCGCTCGCCTTCCCTTTGTGTCCGCGGCCGCCGCCACCGCGTCACAAAGACCCCGGCCCGCCCGGTGAGGGGCGCGTGACGAGCCTTGGGCGGGAGAGAAGGGGAGGGAGGGGAGAAAGGGAGGCTGCGACCCCGCCCTGCGCACCCGGGCCCCGCCCCGGCCGGCCGGCGCCGCCTCCGGGGGAGCTATTGTTCCTGTGGCGGGCGCAGCGCGGGGGTCGCGGGTCCCCCGGCCGCGCCGACGCCGCCCGGGACGCGGCATGTGTGCTGCCCTCGGTGAACGTTTCCGAAGCGTCTTCTTCGAACGTCTCGGAAGGCCGGGCCGTTCCAAAGAAGACAGACGGGCAGGTGGTCGTCCCGAATCTGTTCCTCAAGAGAGGAAACTGAGCCTCGGAGAGTGAAGGTGACTTGTCCAAGGTCACACACTTCGAAAGGGGCCGGATGGGGATGGAGCCCGAACTGTGACTCCAGCAGAGCAGTCCACAGAGACGTTGGGGAATGGCTGAATCCCTAGGACTTCCTCCTCACCCGCGCTCCCAGGTACTCTTACACCAACTGAATGCAAAATAAAGTATGTGTTGCCCTCTCCCCTAGTAAGAGCTAAGATTGAAAGGGGAGGCCTGGATAAAGCACTGTGAGTATTCTCTCAGGTTCTTTCTCATAGTGCTTGCAAGGGAATTTATACAGATATGGTAATTGAGGCCCAGAAAAAAAGTGGACTTCCAATCTAGTGCTCTCCACACCACATCTAAGGGATACATCCTACCCAGATATAGATCCTGCACCAAATTCTTCGAAAATCCTCTGCCTTTTTCAGTCTGTTATGCTGTCAGCTCCCACCTCAGACCGAGTTTTTAATTCTAGTTGAAAAACTCACCGATTTAACTTAAAATTTTAAAATGTGAAAATCCACATTAGGAAAAATGTCTTCACTCTGAATATGAAAGAAAATACTAGTGTGGCAAGCCAAGTATTTTAACATAAAAAGCAAGTAAAAAAAAAAAAGTTAACAGAATAGAAAACTGGAAAGCCAACTTGTTTTATTCACAAAAAGTGTGGCCAGTAGATGAAAAGAGATGTAAAGCCACAAGTAATAAAGATGAGATAAAACCGCAAGATTTTTTTCCCTCTTTGGATAAGTAACAATAGTTTTTTTAAGAGCTGGAGGTATGAGTGTTTGACTAGCATGTGCAAGACCCTGGGTCTGTTCCCCAGGACTATGTAAATATAATAAAATACCAGAATTGACAAAACCTAGCACTCTTACACGTTTTAGGAGGTCAATTTGATTACGGATAAAAACAAAACCCTTTAAAATGTGTTTATTCTTTAATCTAGCAATTCCACTGACCTGACTAGACTTTGTCCTAGAGCAATGATTGGACAGTCACACAAAAATGTATAAATAAAGATGTACATCACAGCCTTTTTATAATAGTAAGATATAACCTAAATCTTCATTAGTAAGGAGTAGGTAAAATATGTTACCCCTTTGTGCAGTGGTGATGATGATTAGCTTAGTACTTAGCGACATGGACCATAGCAAGACACTAAGTATACATAAGAAAATTCTATTTTCCTAAAATATACACACGTGGGCCAGGGATATATAGCTCAGCAGCATAAGTGCCTGCCTGGCAAGCACAAGGTCCCAAGTTCCATCCCCAGTACCATAAATAAATAAATAAAATATACATGGGTACATAAACCCAGAAACAATTAGTAAAGACTATACAGCATATATTAAAAGTGGCTCACAAGTAGTAAATAATATCATTTTTAGTTTTCCCTGTGTTTTGAACTTTTTCCAATAAAAGTTGGTATTGTTATAACTTCAAAAAGGTTTTTTCTTTTAAATTATAATTTCATGCTGCTGTTTATATAAATAAATTTGCACTTTAAAAATTTTTATGACATGTGCATGAGGCCTATAAATTGTCCACAGGACCATGGCAGTTTTTACAACTAAAATTGTAAAAATTTGACTCTCCTAGATCAGGTGTGATCCCAGTCCCAGACTGCTAAGCCACCAAAGGCTCCTTCTCAAATATCTCTCTGACGCCCTCTGTGCTTCTTTCTGTACCTGTGTCCCAGCTTTTTCCAAGCCCGTATTTTGTCTTAAATTTTCACTTCTTTATTGTCCATAGCCCAAACAGAAATACAAAGAGGAGACAACTCTTAAAAATGAAACAATCTTGAGCCCATAAATCACAATTTCATGTACATCTACTTCTTCATATTAGGCAAGAATTCAAAACACATTTCTCAGAAAGTTTCAAATAAAAAGGATTCTACTTCACAAACAAGATTTCACAATTTTGGTCACACAGTCTCAGTGAGGAAAAAGGTCTTAGAGATTATCTGAGAAAAGCTTCACATATTTTAATATTGGTGACACTAACATATAAGAGAGCAAAAGGATGTCAGACTCACTGTATAACACTCCCAGAAAATCCAAAAAGAATGTAGATTTCTGAACACCACTCCAGACAGTCTGGGTAAGGCTCACATATCTCTTTGTTTAACGTTCTCCATGTATATAACTCAGACACAGTGCCAAGTTTGAAATCCCCTGTCCTGTCCTTCATCAGCTATTAATAGCAAACTCAGCCACATGAAAAGTAATCAGCTCTCACAGGTGTTAACCATAGGTGGCTGGAGTCTGTTAGATATAGGTTAGGCCAAGCTGTGTGGTTGTGTTCTAAGCTGCAGATTCATCTAGATTGGCTCTGTTGTACGCAGTGAGCTCTAGTCAGTGAGCTTTACCAAAAGGAATCTAGCAGAGTTGACAGTGACAGGCACTTTTCACACTACTAGCTTGTACATGTCTGCTAACATCCCACTTGTGATTTTTTTTTTCTTTTTTGGTTTGTGTTGTAGTCAGGGTTTGCAAAGGAATAAATTTAATAAGGAACACATAAACTTACAGGATTATCTCATATCAGTAACCCAAAATGTTAAATGCAGTAACCCAAAATGTTAAATGCAGAAGAGTGCCAGATATCTGTACACACCCAAGGGACCTAAAGAATCCAGCAAAGGGCCTGCATCCCACAGCAGTGTTCCACACAAGTCCAGCCAGAGGTTTAGAGTCTACAGTAATGTCTCAGACAAGTATGTATTAAGGATCTGCACCAGAAAAGACCAAGGCCAAGGAAGGAAGCTAAAAAGTCTGCATTGGGTGAAAGATCTGTGCTGAAAGACTCAGGGATCTACAATGAAGCTGGGAAGCAACGCTAAGACAAAAGCAGAAACCAGAGCTCTACAAAGAGAGAGAACACCAGCCATTCCCAATGACAGCAAAGATCTGAGCTCCTCCAATGGAAGAGAACAGCCGAGTTCATATCAGGAAAACTAACCACAACAAAGCTTCTCCTGGGAAAGTTAGCAGCATGAACTCTGCTCCCATTCTCCTCTTAGACTGTTTGACAACAATGCTCCATGCCCAGAACCATGCTCAGGTAACTGGCCATTCCCATCAAATCGGAATTAATCTGTCAGAGTTGTAATTCTTTTTTGGTTTGGTTTGGTTTTTGAGGTAGAGTCTCACTATGTAGTTCAGGCTGGCATTTAGGCAGTTTTCCTAAATACCAGGACTGTAAGGGTACAATACCACACCCAGATTTTCACCCTGCTTATTAAAGGCAGTCTTAAGCTGAGCCCAAAGACAACAGGTTAGGAAAGTCTATCCTTATTGGAGGTAAGTTTTGAACAATAATTTATGAGGGATCCTGTATATGAACACAATTAGTTGTGCTACATCAAAAGTCCTTTCAGTTCCAAGTAACAAAAAACCAAAGGGATTTCATGGTTCAGAGAAAAAGAAATAAAAGATACAGTTCTTTCTCCTATGACTTGGTCTTTGCCCTCAATAAAGCTTCACTCATGGAAGACAGTGCATTCTTTCAAAAAACCTTTATGAGAATGTGTCAATTGCTAGATACTACAGTATCCTCTGTGGAAAAGAAATAATCCTGCCTTCATGTGTGGTGGGGAGACATTTGAAAGTTAACAGTTACACCACAGTATGATAAATACTAAATATAAATGGAATAAGGATGGGGTAGGAGTAAATGGCAAATCCCATTCAATACTCCCATCCCTGCCAAAACCCTGGCTTTTTTTGGCCTCCCGCTGGATGATCTAGCTGCATAATGAAGACCCAATAAATGGTAATGAGACACCTTGGGGCTGACTAATTGGCCCTGGTAGGAGTCACAGTGCTTGAGCCCAAAACGGGTAAGGGGTGAATTATGGTGGAGCCTAGCACAGCCTGGCATTTATGTATTATCTCATTTGAGAAACTAGACCCTACTTCCCATAAAGAGGGGTCTTTTAAAAAATAAGATGAAAAATGAAAAGTATGTAAGGTAACTTACTCCTTTAACAAATTTGTACTAAATAGTCCCATCCCACAGAATGGTGAATAGAACAGACCTGGTTCCTGTCCTGTGGAAGTTCACAGTAACAGCTTAAGTAAATAAATAAAAATAAATTTGCAACATAATTAACAAATACTATAAAAAGGAATGGCAGAGGTTTCTCTGGAAGAGAGAGGCTTATAGTAAGGTCAGGATAAGTGAAAGTTGAAAGAGGGAGTGTCCTAGGCAGAGGGAACATTGTAGCAAAGGATAAAATGGGCAGCAGAACTTCATTCACTGATTCAACAAACATTCACTGAATACTTAGGGAACTCTAGGCACTATTCTAACTAGAACAGCAGTGAACAAAGCAAGGTCCCTACTTTTCATAGATCTTATACATAAGTAGAGAAAGTAGAGAAGACAAGATAATATTGGCTTATGCAATAATAACTATAGCTCACTGAAAACCTAGATTCTGCATAATGACAAATACTTTATATAGTCACTAATTTTCCTACTCGCCCTGTTAGTAAGCATTATTTGCATTTTATAGATGAATCAAAGGCCTCATCAGGTACCTGAGGCTATACGAGTAGAAATTTAGTCACCTTGTTCATTCTAACCCCAGAGCCCCACCATATCACCAGCATAAGAAGGTAGAGAAGCAACATTGTGTGATAGAAGATTAAGCCAAAATTGGCTCCTTCAAGACTACACCCAGAGTATTCTCAAAAAATGATACAGAATCAGTGAAGGTACCCATCAACAACATATAAAATGAATTTATATGATACATATGGGAGTATTATTTAGCCATTAAGAATGAAATCCTGTCATTTACATCAAAATGCATAGATCTGAAGGACATTGTCTTAAGTGAAAAGTAAACATGCACAAAAAGACAAGTAGTACAAGTTCTCCAATACCTGTAGAGGCTAAAAACGTTTCCAAACTCTTATGCTGGCCAAATAGCTCAGTGGATTAAAGCACCTGCAAGCAGGCACAGGGGCTGGGGTTCGATCCCCAGGTCTGTTGTGCCAGCCCTGACTCGGGGACACGCTGAGATGGCAATTGAGACTGAGCATAGCACATGCCTGTAATCCCAGAACTTGGGAGGCTGTTAAGATGAGCACTACGAGTCCAATCTATGCAGTGAGACCCTGTAGACACTGGACTTGAGGAGGGAGCAGGAGGCAAAGAGTGGTAGAAGAAAGAAAGATACAATAAATATACACTATATGCATGTATGGAAATAACACACTGAGCCTCAATAATATAAATAATTAATGTGATTTAAAAAAAAAAAAAAAAAAAGGCTACAGCCAAAGCCTGAAACTATAGCTCAGTGGAAGAGTACATGCTTAGTGTGTGCAATCCCCAGAACAACAATAACAAGATCCAGCCACCTGGATTGCATGTGCCATCCTGAGCATTCTGCAAGTATTAGAGCTTGTTGGAATTGTTTGTGATCACAGTGCAGAGATTCTTGTAATTACATTGGCAAGGACTTCAATTGAAGGCACTGTTATTCTTACCCATAACCCCCTAATAATCATCAACTATATAGATGGTAAACAAGCCAAAGAGGCATTTATAGGCACCTGAACAAAAAATGCAATGGGAATCCAGAAAACTAGCCTAACTTGGTGGAGAACAGACTCCCACTATAATTCTGTTGATTTGAAAGCTTTCTCACCCAAATAGTCCCTGTGAGTGGGTAGAGAGAGTGAGGAAAGCATCTCTTTTTCCTGCAGGTCGTCTTGTCATTCAATTGTTCAGCACTGCTGAGAATAGAAAAATTTTTTCTTGATCTTTTAGCAAACAGAAATTATCAGCTGCAACTCAAAAATTTTTCCAAGTGCTCTAAGTCATAAGGATTCACCAGAGAAATAGCTTCTCTGACAAAGACAATCACATATAATTCGGAGTAGAGAGGCATAACATAGTAATTAAGAATCTAGGCTCTGGAATCAGCCATCTGAGTTTGCATCTCAGTTCTGATACTTGGTAGATCTATGACCCTGAGCAAGTTAATTCATTTCTCCATGCCCTGGTTCCATTATCTACTCAATTTCACCTTTTTCCCCTATTCTTGGGGTTGTTTTAAGTATAAAATAGGAACCCGGTTGCAAAGTGCTTACAACTATTCTTAATATAACACAATTATTCAGTAACTGGGTGGGGATAGGTAGATGACTCAGTGGAATAAGCACTTCTCTGGCAAGCGCAAGGGCCGGAGTTCAATCCTCAGTTTCGCAAAAAAACAAAAACAAAAACAAAAAGGCTATTAGTAGCAGTAGCATAGTAAGCATGTAATATTGTCAACTACACTTGTGTACTAGGTTAAAAGCTTTGCATGTAGTACCCAGTACACTGTGACCAAAAATCTAATGGGGAAATGGTCAGCAGTATCTTCTTTCTGTAGATGAGAAACTAGATTTGGAAAAGTTAAGTAATTTTCCAAGCTCGCACAGTTGTTGGGCAACAGGCCTGGGACCAGATCTGTCTTTCTTTGCAGCCTACTCTGAATCAGAATCCCAAGAGTTAAAGTCAGCAGTCAAAATAGCTCCTCTGGGCTGGCTGCCTACTACAGAAACCTGCAGGAGGGCAGCCTGGTGACTGGCAGGGGCAGCTAAGCTGCTGGAAAGGTATGCCAGGTAGGTCAAGGGAAGTACAGGAAGCTTAAGCCAAAAGTCTGGGAATTTGAGAATGACATCTGTTACACTAAGAATCATGAGATAAAGCAAAGAACTAAAAGAATAAGATACATGGAAAAACTGCAGCGAATCAAATGGAACTAAATAGTTACATTCTACCACTGAATGTATTTAAGTATGTCAGCTTTCCTCTGTATGTAGACATATGTATTGGGCATATGTCATTTGCCTGTGTGTATACATATGTAATGAGTGTATCAGCTTGCCTCTATACATATACATAAGTGCCAAGCATATGTCATTTTACTCTTTGTGTACATATGTAAGGAATGAATATCAGGTTGCTTCTGTGAGAGTGTGCATGCATGCATATCGGAGTATGACAGCTGGGGCCCTTATGTTTATATATGTACATTTTCATGTGTGTACTCATGCATACATTACCATATATATTTATTGATCTGTATATGTATATGTGAGTTTGGACTGAGCCAATAGTTTTTAATTCTTCTTTGACTCTCTGTTGAAAATTATTCCTTAAAATCTAATGGGAATTGAGGGTATAGTTCAGTGGTAGAGTGCTGACTTAGCATGGAAAAAGTCCTAAATTCAGTCCTGAGCACCACAGAGAAAAAAAAACCTTAAAGGTGTATACTAGTACCCTCTCTAAAATCATCTAGTGGCCAGGGGGCTTGGCATCAGGTCAATACAATTTAATTCAGCACTGAATCTGGATTCCTAATTAAGAGAGTTGTAAAGTAAAACAGCAAAACCATATCTCAAAGCCTTTTCTCTAAGTACAGAACAATAGTGATAAAGCATAAGGCAATTTTGGCAGTGGTGACTTCAATAACAATGAGAGCAGAGGCCAGGGCAGGGCAAGGAGCCTGGTGACAATAGCTCCATTCATCCAGCAATGTTTTGAGATTGTGCATTATGTGCCGGTCAACCATGTGAGACAGTGAAGACACAAAAGCAAACAAAGCAGATAGTCTTTGTGGTCTATTGTGGTCTGTTAGGGAAGTCAAACTTCAGACAGTCCCAGGTGTGAAGGATTTTGCAAAGGATTGAGAAAGCATGGGTAAAGGGGATCTGTATTCTATGAAGAGCACCATGGAATGATGAAATAATAAGGCAGGTTCAAGAAAGCAGAAAAATCCCATGATCCAATCATATATAAGATCCAAAAAGGCTGATACAGAAGTAGAGAGTAGAAGAACAGTTACCGGAAGCTGGAGTGGTTAAGAGGTGGAGGATATAGGTCAAAGTATACCAAATTACAGATAGGAGGAGGAATAAGCTCAAGAAATCTATTATTTGGTCTGATCACTACAGTTATTTTTTTTTCACATGCAACTCTTTATTCATGGTCACTATATGCAACTCAAATTCCTATTTCTGATCTATGTCCAACACAAGTCCACAAAGGTTACTTCTACTCTCAAGTCAAAATGTTCTCCAAGCTGTGTGTAGTGGCACATGCCTATACTCCCAGCCCTTGGGAGGCTGAGGCAGGAAGATTATTGGGAATTCAAGACCAGCCTGGGTTACAAAGTGAGCTCAAGGCCAGCCTGAACTGCACAGGGAGATGCTATCTCAAAAAGACAAAAAAATCTCCAAGATAGCTTTTGGCTGCTATCTGATGGGTCCTTTCTCACACAGAATGAAATAAAGGTTCTGTAGGCCAGATGCCTGGAAGGAAGCATAGGATGTGAGGATCCAACTAGATAGGTATACATCAAGAGCCGAAGCAGTGTACAAGTCATAGGCTCCAAGTTGGAACAGAGAGAACAATGAAAAACACAGAACCAGACTATCCTGGGATGGTTTAATAGCTTCATGATCCTCCTCCACCCATCCCAAATCTGGTCCAGTCTTATGTGATAGACAGCATCCAAAGAATATAAACTTCCTGAGGAGCAGAGTACATCTCCAGTCTTAAGTTTCTCAGCCTGGCCGTGACCACTGGCACAACAGGCTCTTCAGGTTGGGTATGGACATGGAATTCATGTACCTGAAGATAGTAAGCTGGGAGCACTGGCTCAAGGCTGGCTGAAAGGCCAAGAGCTGGGCATCCATGATTCCATGGGCCTGCAAGTGTAAAGTCACAGTGGCAGCAATATTATCCTGGACAAATGGGAGTGGATTGAGATCAAAAAGAGCTGGCTGATACCATACAGAGCCAACTGTTTCAAGTATCTGATGTTAGGATGCTGCTGCAGCTGGACTTAGAGTGGGCAGTAAATGAGAGTTTGTCCAAGGGGGACATCAGGCATCTGAGCACCTGGTCCATGTGACCTTCCAGAAAGAAGACAGAGTCCATACAAACCTCCTGCACATTGTGAAGCTTCAGGAATTCCGAGGTGATTTGGGTGAACAACTGCTCGCTGTTCTCTAAGGAAATGTTGGTAGGCACAGAGATGTCAGAAGGAATTAATTTGTGAAGGTTTCACACCTGGCTCAGATAAGGGGCAAAACAAGCCAGCATCAAGATTTTCCAGTAGTGGCTGCTTTCATCTCCTCCACAGAATCAAGGTTCAGAATTTCTAGCATCTCCATGATCATTTGAAACCATGTAATTGTTTCATTTGAAGTGGTTTCATTTGAAACCATGTATGCAGGTGGCACTGGAGGATAGATCAATTGAAGTCATGGAAGTCAGCTTGGTAACTTAATAAGAGCGTTTACTTGGTAACTAAAATAAGAGCGTTTATGCCAAAGCTCAGGAATGCCAATGGAGGTAACTACATGGGAGTGGTCAGAAAATTAGGTTATCCCAGAAAACAGCAGTGTCACAGCGACCAAGGAATAATGTGTTCTAAGAAGCAGAATGTGGTCAACTGTCAAATGCTGCTGAGAGGTCAAGCAAGATACTGAATAGTGTCCAACAGATACAGTCACACGCAATCACTAATGCTCTTAGCAAGAACCATTTGGTGAAATGGTACATTAGAGTTTAATGAGTTGTGAATTGGGAGAAGAAAGTGGAGACAGAACATTTAGATAGCTCAGCTATAAAGGGAAGAATAGAATCAGAGCAGGAAGTAACTGTGGTAGAAGAAGGATTTTTTTTTAAGATCAGACTATAAAATATTTAAATATGATGGTAAATCCAGAAATGGAGAAAGGGAAGAATTGAAGCTACAACACAGGAAAAAAAGAGTTGAGTAAGATTCTTGAGAAGACAAGAGTAAAATTCAAAGCACAGCTCTTTCAAGAAGATACTTCTTTATAATGAGAAGAGTGGTAGAGAGAATGGAGACTGGTGTGGCTAGACATATATATTCTGCAGAGGCCACATCTGGTTCAGGGCTTCTGTTATCTGACGAAGAAAAAAAAATTGATGATAATGGGAGAGAAAGCATATGATTTTTCCCAACAGAGCTCAGGAGCAATCAGTAACACCGAACAGAAACCAGAGAGGAAATCTAAGTTAAGTCCAGGATGCTTAGGAGAAGGAAGTTAGGAGCTTTTGCTCTCAGATAGGTATTCCCTGGCAAAGGAATACATATATTTCTTTGATATTCCCTCTTTCTCCAACAAAGGAGTTCTAAGGATAAGTGGACTCTTTGTTTTCAGTATGACTTGAGGAGACCTAAATTCAAGTTTTGTCAAACTCAGCATACCTTTTCATATGAATGCTCACAACTGGTCAAAGCTGTTAAAATTACCATTTTGTAAGTCTAGGTGTCTCACCCAAAGCTTCATGCAGTCATTGGGGTAGCCTCTTGAGTCGGTGATCAATTCATGATCCAATGCTGGGATTATGAGTGTGAGTGCTACACCCAACCTGGGGTAAGTAATCAGCCTACAATATGGGGAGGGGCGCAGCCACTGCTCCTCCTTTTGCTCTTTGCCATCTTGCATTGCCATAAACTGCTGCCCTCTACCATGTGCCACCCTGCCTTGGAGTCAGCCAAGTATGGACTAAAACCTCCATGAACTGTGAGCTAAATAAACCTTTCCTTCCTTATTTTGAGTGTCAGGTGTTTGGTTCTAGCCATGAAAGAAAAGTAACTAAGACAAATCCCAAATAACTGATTCAGGTAAGAATGATTGATGGATACTAAAACCATTGGGTGAAAGGTGATTAGAGGAGAGAATATTCAGAGTCTTAAAACATTACCACACAGATAACTTCTTAACTATGAGTGAAAGAACTTTATAATAGGGAGATCCATCAGATACTTTTCTAGGTGATCAAATTTAATATCACAAACGGTTATCTAGAAGGCTCTCCTGAAATGATAGTAAGTGACATTTGTCTTCATGATACCCTTGCCGGAAAAGTTTATCCTAAATTTAATTGTCTAAACCTAATCACAAAGATCAAATAAATGAGAATGTGGGGTACTTTACAAGGCCTAGACTTTTGAAGAAATTAACATCATGGAAAATACAAAGAGACAGGCATGTTCCAGATTATATAAAGAGATGAAACAACTAATGTACTAAAGCATGATTGGTTCTGTTCTTTTGTTGTTGTTGTTTTGTATTTAGTACAGGGTCTACAAGGTCTCACAACACAGATTGGACTCACAGTGATTCTTCTGTTTTCAGCCTCCCCAGAGCTGGAATTACAGGTGAGCACCATCATACCCAGGTTTATTTGCTGTCTCTGTGTGCCCCAGGAATGAGGTCAGCACAGCACGCCAGAGACTGAACCCTAGTCCCTGCATCTGCCTAAGCAGGCAGTTTAATCCACTGAGCTGTGGGCCGACCCTGAAGCATATTGGATCTGAGAAAATAAACAGTAATAAAAGATATCAGAATAACTGGGAAATTTGAATGTAAGGTACATGCTAAATGATATTACCAAATTAATATTAATTTTCTTAGGTGTGCTAATGGGATTGGAGAATGTTCTTATGCCTAGTACATATATGCTGAAGTATTCAGGTAAAACATCAGCATGACATCTGAAACTTTCTTATGATTGGTTCGTAGAGAAAAATAATTGGTAAATCTGTCTGAAGATTTTTTTAAGCTCCATGTAGTCTATTTCTCAATTACTTCACCAAATATTTTCTTATTGTCAAGACCTTAGATAGCTTTATGCTCATAAGCATAAATTGTACTATTTAAATGTAGTAAATTGGATTGAAATCTTTAAAAGCAGCACAGTGAGAACTTTTTAGACATAAAAGAACTTTTAACTTGTGGAGGAGTATATGTAAAGAAATGGTGAAATTGGAGCAAGTGGCAAAATAATATTTTTCTGGGAATCCAGAAACCTTTGAGTCCAGCATATAATTACTGGAGATATATTTCCTTTTCTGCCATGTAGGACTTTTGATCAGCTCAATCAGTCTGCTATACAGGTACAAAAGTTACAGGATATGAAGAGCCTTTCTAAACTAGAAATGTGTATGCAAATGAAGTGATTTTACTTAGCATGATATGGCAGTATCCTATGGGTAGTGGTTCTCAAATGTTATATATAACTAGCAACTGGGAAGCTTGTCAAACATCTTGATTCCAGTCCTACCAGAAGAAATCCTGACTCAGTGTAAGATGAAGCCCACAACTTGCTTTAATAAAGCACCCCTGACTGTCTAGTGCAAGCTGTCTGAAACCCTTGGAAAGCTGTCTTAGAGGAGATTCCCGTGATCTAATTCATGCTATTGTTTTTTGGTCCCTGGATGGGCAGTGTCACCATCATTGGTGAGCTTGCAGGAGCAAAATCTAGACCCACCCCAGGTTAACAGAGCCAAAACATGCATGTTACAAGATGCCCTGGTGTCTGCCATATACATTACTGTTTGAAAATCACTAAATAGAAAGACTGATTGGCACCCTCTCTTTTTAGCTGAGTCTGTAGTTTTCATCTTGCTGTCAGGCAGAATTGGAGTGGTCATCTTTGCTATTGCTGACTCCTTTTACCTCACTTAACTCTTCTCTCAACTTTTGTTTCTGGTTCTTCAGTGTTGTGGCAGCTCTTTAATAAACAGAACCAACTGATTAGAGTGATTTTCTCCCATGCCATGACTGCTCCAATCAAAGCACACTAAAGTGGGACCTAAATCTAACTAGATGCTCATTAGGGTGTGTGTGTGTGTGTGTGTGTGTGTGTGTGTGTGTGTGTGTGTGTGTGTGTGTGTTTATTGGTGAAACATTTACTATTTTAAACATTTTTAAGTTTATAAGGCATGAAGTACATTCACATCCAGTTATCATCACTATCCATCTCCAGAACTCTTGTGTACAACTGAACAAGTACTTTTTTTCCAAGCTTTATTTCCTTATCCATAAAATATGAGTAATATTACCTAGCCTTCCCACTCTGTGACACTCCCTGAACACAAAGTGAGAAGGCTAATAGTGTATTAAATTAAATAATACATAAACGTACCTAAGGCCTATAGATGTCCAACAAATGGTTAAATCTCTTCCATTTAAAGAAGGCTGTCAGAAAAATCTTGATTTTTACAGTAATTATCTTCTACTGAAATCAACAATTTTTAAAAATGTACAAATATCTACATATTCTGGCAATATTATTGCCGTAGAACAAGGGAATCTGTAAAATAGTATTCTGTGATCTGTAGAATTGAGCAATTTGAAACAGTTAATCTGCCTCCAATTACACTGCGATGGGAAAATTATACTTTGAGAAGGAACCACCTTTTTGTTCCCATATATTGAAATTCTTGTAATGATTATATTTAGATTGTGTTATAAACTACTTAAGTACAATCATTATCCTAATATCAGTAACATTCACAAATGGTGCTTTCAATTTTGGGGCTGATCCAGTTAAATGCAGTATCTGAATTTCATTTGTGTACATATTGTCTTTTAAGGAGAAAGCTGAATTGAAAACTGGTTATATGCAGTAAATTGAAAATACCAGTCTAATTTCAGAATTAGACTAATTAGAACATAAGAAGTTAGAAATCCTCTTCTCTAACAGTCTTACTTTACAAACAAGTAAATTGATATCTAGAGAGTTGTAGTAAATTGCCCACAATCACATGATGAGTTACTGGCAAAGTTGGGACCAGAGCCAAGGTTCCAGGAGTGTATCCTAGTGTTCACTTGACCTTGAAGAAGGGATAACACTTTAGCAGTATAGATGATGGGAAGCGATTATAGAAAGGATAAGAGCACTCCAGGAAGAGGGATCAACAGAAATGATTTCACAGAGCCTGGTTTTGAATCAACAGACTTATGATTCTGCTCAGGGAATGTCAGAGTAGTAGAACAGCTAAACAGAAATAAGATGAGTTTTTGTGATGAAAGAAGATAATCTTGGAGTCTATAGTAGCACACAAGATGAAAGGAGAGGCCTAATTTTGTTTTTGTTTTTAATTTTACAGTTTACAGGATTCTTCAGTATTATATTTTCAAGTAACCAGTGTAGCAATCATGAGAAGTAGGTATTTGCAGGTGATGGTCTGATACTCAGGACGTCAATGTTGTTTGAATAGCTAAGACCTGAACTGAGACCCCAAATACCGTAGGTTGTATACTATGATTATTAGAAGCAGATCTTCAGACTGTTTGAGTTCAAAATTTTCTATTCACATGTAGAACCTTGATAAAGAAGTGCCTGAAATACATAGTGTCTACTGTGTTCTAAACTCTGCTGTCCTAAGTACAAATACATATGACCCTTGACTTATAATGATTCAACTCTACGACTGTATGATGGTATAAAAGAAATAGGCATTCAATATAAACCATACTTTGCATTTTGAATTTTGACATTTTGGGGGGCTAACAATATCCAGGAAAACATTTTCTTATGATTCTGTGACATTTTCTTGTGATTCAGAACAGCAAGCCATAGTATTAAGCCGCCATGTAAAAACAAGGGAAAATAAATGCTGCACTGTGCTGCTAAGCTGTAATGTTCACAGGTTAAGTGTGTTAAATGTATTTTCTATCTATGATATTTTTAATTTAGCGTAAGTTTTAACAGGATGTTGTGCCATTATAAGTCAAGGATCATTTACATTATTCATTTAATCCAGCAACCCAATAGAGCATAATCTATTATTATCACAAATTTTAATTTCTTCCCTCCAAAAGCAATAAGTTATATCAGTAGAAGATACTGCATCAGTAAAATATGATGCATGTGTTTCTTACCTAGATTCCCTGTTTCTTGATTTACAACATATCTCAATTCCCTAGTATCAAGCTAGCTTCGTTCCACCTTGTAATACTATGGCATATTATGATTCAAAAATGTTCACCTTCTCACCTCATCCTAGGAAGAGTCTGCTTCTCTCCCCTTGACCTTGGGTTCAGTCATATAAACTGTTTTGATCAAGGAGATATTTGGAGATAAAACAAACTAAAAGTTGCAGTGTTTTGCAATAGGGCTTGCCCTCTTATACTTCCACTCTGCGAAAAGCTTTCCCTAGATAGCTGTGGTCCCTTTAGCCTGGGCCTCATAGAGATCACAGAAGAGCAGATATACCCTAGCGATGCCCCAGATGTTTAGGGACTGAGTGGCATGAGTACCCTTCAGTCCTGTAGGAAGTCTAATACCAGCCCATTTCAAGAAAGTCTGTGGAGACTGTGGATACGAATTAAGATGCAAGGGGTTATAGCTTAGTGATAGAATATATGCTTAACAGGTACAAGGCCCAAGCTTCTGTTCCCCATATGCACCTTTCTGGCAGAGAACCACCTCTCAGTTTTCTTCTTAATTACACTGGTAGCTCAACCAGATGATGGGACAGAAAAAGACCTGTAAGCTTATTATTCTGCCACTTACAGTATTTCTACTATACAAGTATCCTTTTGATCAAAAAGAACTGACCTCTTAAGTAACAAGAGTTGGAAATTCTCTCCAGCAAACCTGCAGAAAAGAAAACTCAGACCAGAACCTAGTTATGTCTATTAGCAGTCACCAGGAGTTAAAGAAGGGAGTTCAAGTTTACGGCTAGAGACCTCCTCACACTTTTACCCCTATGTATGGTTAGTCTTTGTCTCTCTGATCCAGCAGTGCTACAAGGAACTAGATCCTTGTATCCTCTCATTTGTAAGTAGCAGAAGCATGATTCTATGCATTCTAATCAATATCAAGGGCAGGGAACCTTCACAGACATTCTGGGCAACTTTATAATATGGATACAGAGATTTTCCACCTAAATAATAAACTGCACTGTTAATAATTAGTTTACAAAATTGATAAGTGAAGTGCATAACAGAGGCTCAATAGATGTGTTCTTTTAAAATTTTTTGTTTTAAATCATAAATTGAATCTCATTTTTTTCTTTTTCCTTTTTTTTTTTTTTTTTTTTTTTTTTTTTTTTTTTTTTTTTTTTTTTTTTTTTTTTTTTTTTTTTTTTTTTTTTTTTTTTTTTTTTTTTTTTGTTTTGTTTTTGGTTGAGGGGCACCAGGAATTGAACTTAGGACCTCATGCTTCCCCGGAAGGCACTACATCACTGAACTATATCCCCAGTCCTTGAATCTCTTTTTATTTAATTTCTTATGTATTTAGTATAGGAGCTACTGCACAGATCAGAGGTAGTGATCCTCCTGTTTTCAGCCTCCCAAGTGCTGGGATTGTAGGTGTGCACCACCATGCCCACTCTCAGTCATCTTCTCAGCATGCCCTGGGGGCGGGGCTGGCACAACATGCCAGGGATCAAACCCTGGTCCCTGCATCTGCCTAAACAGGCACTTTAATCTGCTGAGCTATCTGGTCATCCATGAGTCTCATTTTAAATGCATCATAAAACTAATCTTTTAAATGTCATGTTGAAATATTTTTATCAGGAAAATAATCACACTCCTATATTTGTTACAGAATGTTTTACCTGCCAGGTACTCCTGAACCATGGAATATCAGGGTATTTCCCCTACAGGGCACTTCTCTAAAGAAGGGCATCTGTATCCCAATAACAACAATAATATCAAAATTCTTACATCATTCTTTATTTTAAAAGTGCTTAGCCAACATATACTAATCTTTATAACAATAAAGGGAGGTAGATAAGTATTACAGCACTTTCACAAATGGAAAAACCGAGGCAGAGATTAGTAAGTTGTGTTGAAGACCATAATATATGGCACAATTGGGAAAAGAATTTATTGCAGTCACAGATTACTGATACCCTTTCCTATACCTTTTGAGTTCCACTAACAAAAAGAACAGACATAGCATGGAAGCAGGTTGTCCACACTGGTGAATTAAGGCTGAAGCACTACCTTGTAGAGACCAGAAAAACATCTCCCCTTTACACATTCACACATGCTTCCACCTCTGACCATGTGAGAGAACAAGCTGCTGTGAATGCAGGAAGGGGGCGCTGGAAAAACTGGGCTAGGAAGGGAGAAAACAGGAGAGACAATATAAACTGATAGCAAAGCAAGGGCAAGGAAGAACAAGAGGCTCAGCTGGGAACCAGCCCAGAAAAAAGGAAAGCCATAGCAGTAATGAAGTGCCATTCATCTGGAAAGCTCTGACATCCAGAAATGCTATTAAAAGGGCAATTCTTAGCAATGACATTACAGAGCCATTCCTCGTGGCTTTGCCAAATATAATTATCAGGTCCTTCTGACATTCCCAGGAGGCAGAATCATTCCTTTCCTCTGGTCCAGACCAAGTGCTGATGTAATTGACCTGACACTGCAGAGACTGTTGACAACTCAAATGTACTCTGCCACCATGCCACCTCTCTTCCTCTGCCCTTCTAGGCTCTTCTGAAACAAAACAAATCAAAACGCATTTTAAAATTCTCCCTGCAAAACTCCTGTGACATTTCCTAAATCTTGGATACATAATAAGGCAAGATTTCATGTTTGATTTGGGGCTGTGATAAGCATACATGGGGTTTACTGGCCCCTCCCAACCAATGCTTCTTCACATGACATGGAACATTTAAAATGAAGAATAAAAACTGGAATGTGTGAATGTCAGCTATCTAGAGAAAAACTTATACAGTCCATGGGGAAAAGACTTTCTGATCATTCTAGTGCAATGCCAATATAAAGGCTGGCCAATGACATGCCACACCAGCTGCAAAATGAGGTACTGATGGCAAAGATAGCACAAAATAAGCTGGTAACCAAGCATCGAGCAGGGAGAGGCTTGTTTCAGATGAAAAGGTGGAAGTGGAAGCACAGGCAACTGGGGTGCCAGACACTGAAGCAACAATGAGCTAAGGAGGTGGGGCTGATGCTGGCCTTCGATGCTGAAAGAGGCAGGAGCACTAGTCAATATCTCCTCTAGGATAGATCAGAACCAAAAATGACACATGACAGACTGATACATGAAATATATCTTTATTTCATAAAGCAGCACCATTCTCAGGCACCTAGCTTTAAAGCCTTATCCCTCTCCAACAAAAACCACCAACCACAAGCCCTAACTTCATTTTAGCAACGCTCTTAACATTGTTAGGTTTCTGGTTTTTAACTAAAGAATCCTCTATCTGTACATGGGAACCAGGGCCAAACCCTCCTACCTGGTATCCCCAACTCCAGTCTTCACACAGTTTCATCTTCTAATCTTCTTCCTTAAGCAGTTCTGATCATGACACTGTCCAGTTTGGAAATTCCCCATGCCTCTACTACCTCCATTTATGGCTTTATTTTCACTCTTCAACAGGACCTTGCATCTGATAAAATTCCTTTGCCTTCCAAGTTGCTACCTGCCAAGATGCCAATTCTAAGGACAGTGCAAATGCTATCTTTTCCATGAAGATTTCGAGCTTCTTCATTCTTTGTCAACTGTAAGTGCACTTGCAGACATGCACTGACCAGCTAACTACAGGATAGCTGTGTATAAGCCTTACCTCCTATCCTGTTTTGTCTTCATGATTTGACAAGGTGGAATATGGTGACTTATGTCTTACTATTTGTCTGTTCCCTACAATACCTACCAAGAACAGTTACTGCCATTCCATACCAGGTAAGGAAAGGCTTAAAAGTAATTTTGGATGTACTATATTTCTTCAAGAATAGACATAGCGTGATTTGACTGTCAGTATAAAACAAATCCCTGACATAGTTTCAGGTGAAAGGGAGAGGGCAGGCAGGTGGGGTTGTATATTCCAGAGCTGAGACTTGTGAAGTTCTTCTTTGCCATTCATTAGCTATAGGTCTGGTGCCAGATGTTCTTCTCTAAGCATCATTTCTTCACCACTTCAGGACTTCATAGGATTAACAGTCAAACTAAATACATTTGTGAACTCTACGCAAGTGATTTTTTTACACAAGTGATTTTCAATCCCAATTATGTATCCTAATCACCTATAAAGCTTCCAAAAACTAAAGTAGCAACCCCCAACCCAGGTCAACTCAATCAAAATCCTCTGGAAGTGGGACCCAGTGGGACTAATTATTTATAAAATATTGTTCTAGCACATAGCCGATGTTGCATACTACTGTTATAAACTCATAAATACCATTAACAGTAGAGCAAGGTGCTTTAGGCTGCTAGCTTAATTATCCTTTATTTGTTCAGCTAGGAATTAGTTCAATGCTTTTATGGTCCAATTAAAATATACTACAGTTTGTGAGCATTTTTTGTGTTCTACATTGTTGTTTGTATGCTTAACCCCTAAGTTCTGAGAGAGAATAATAATTGGCAAAGGGCTGTGCACAAAGATACACTTAGCCCCCTCATGTTCTTGAGAACAGTATAATCTTCAGATGGGCTTCTAAACTCTCGCTGTTCAGCAGTGTGTTGCCCAGATAAGCACAGCCTGCAACCCGAGGGCTTGAAAGAAATGCAGAATCTCAGGCCTCACCCTAGAAAGTGCATACACTATTAACAAGTTTTTTTAGATGGGTCAGTAGGTAAAGCAAAGGCAATCTTTTCTCAGTTCACATCTGTGTTTAGGGTCTGCCCTTCCCTGTCCTAATCCCCAAGGGGTAGGAGGATGTATAGAAAGTCCAATTCCACAACCCATTTTAATTTAGAAACACCAGGATACTTAATCTCTAAAGGATCCATTTGATAAGAACAAAATTAAAAATAAATCCTTATAAAATGATCTTTTCTTTCAAAGGCTAGTCTTCTAGTCTCATTATATGACATATCTAAAATAACCAGTTGCTCTAACATATTTAAAATATGATTCAGTGTATAAAATAGATATCCATTTAAATTTTATTTAGGGCAAAAATCATGAGTCTATATGTACCTTACAGAATTTAGGGTCTCCAGGGCACAAATTCCAAAATTATGAAAGAGAAAACTCGGCCACTGTAGGAAAATGTTGTTCTCAACTGACCTATCCTCTGCAGGAAATCAACATGTTGGCTGTTCTCACCCCAGATTACACAAACCACACCAGGCTAAGAGTTGAAACAGGCTTTAAACATTACCTAATTCTACTCCCTTGTTCTGCAACACACCAAGAACTTAAGGAGTTACCCAAGGTGACACAGTAACTTGAGCAAAGCCCAGTTCTTACATAGCCTCTGCCATGCCTCCTTCCTCACCACAGAGCCTTGAAATCTCATTCTCAGAAATTGCTGAGCTGGCCTGGCACTTAAGTGTCATTTTGCTTCCTTCAGCCACTATTGTCCCCAAATGTCAGGACTGTTTTTCCACTCTGCTATGAGAAGCTGCATCATGGCTCAATCACAGTATCCATTTATTAATCTATATTTCCAAACATGTAGTAATGGTTTCTTAAAAAGCCCCTGCTAACCATGTAATGACAGCTATATACCATTACTGTCAACTAATACCATCAGCATGGTGGGGAAAGGCCCTTTCCTTAGAAAGCTGAAGACTAAATGCCAGGGTAACTTACCACTAACTCAGTAGCACACAGGTGGAGGAAGGTCAAAAGGGGGCAAACATTGGAGCTCAGAAGAGAAAGCAACGCCTTTTTAAAAACATACACAGCATGACTGCAAAATTCCAAGTCTTTTTTTAATAAAACAAATATAACAATGTAGAAACCTAAACTACCATTTCTCCTGCAAAGTTGTTACATCCTTAGTCTAACAAAACTACCATCACTGGAGATATTACTTGGAACTCCTCTTTGAAGAAAAGCCTTAAAAGGCAATTTAAGAGCAATATGAGAAAATATCCTTCCAAATATTGAGCTTTTCAGAAACTGAAATTCCCTACAGACCTCTAGCAATTTGTAGCAACAGAATCACCTCTGGAGAAGGGTGTGGCACCCAGGACAACCACTTTCAAAGTCAGGGCATTCAAGTAGAAAAGTTCAGCTATCTGCTTAAAGGGAAAAAAAATCAGCCATACTTCGTTATAGTCACACTTGCATTTGAGTTTTAAAAAATACAACACTCACACAGGTTCTTATATGAATTCTAATTAAAAGACGTTACATTCAGAATTATAGCACTCATAGTGATAATTTTCAGAAAACTATAACAGCTTTTTTGCCACTTAAGGGGTACATGGGGTGCAGCTGTTTACCTGAATGTATTCTTAAATAAATGACTACTACCACTCTAAGTTTCCTAGTTGGAGCTCTGTTACAGGTTACTGACCCCAAGTTCATGTTCCAGACTTTGCCACAAGAGATTTAATTACAAGGGTACCACCCCCAAAGTCTTAGGGTGAATTGGGAAAGGGCCGGTTAAATGAGGAAACAGGCCATTCCTTGGTAAAAGTTTGCAGTTTTCTTTCCCAATACATCTTCTTTTTATTGAGCACTTCCATTTTTATCCTGTGTTCCTCCTCTGCCATCTCACACTCTCGCTCTATCTGCTGGATTTTGGCCACATGCACCTCATTCATTTGTATCAGCTGCAGTTGTAAGATGGACATTTGTTGATGGTGTTCTTCCTCATGCATCTTTTTTAAAGCACCTTCCTGAGAGGTTTTGCTCCTGTAGTTTTTATTGGCTGTTATTCTGACAGCTGAACACGAGGGTTCAGGTTGAGAGGTCCCCTCACATACTGGAAAATGTATGAACTCTTTCTCATCATCGCACAGTTCTCTATTTGAAACAGCAAATGATTCTGAAAAACAGTAGCAGAAAACATGTTCAAATATTTTATAAGCAGAGAAAAAAGTCAGTCCCATTTCAAATGACAGGGTCTCATTACAGGATGGATCTAAAATAAAATAGTGTCTGCTTTGGCCTTCATGACTACAGGTATCCTGGCCACCTAGCTTTTTATAAAAACCTGTAAATCAGAAGCAATTTCCCCTTAAGAAATAATGATGAAGCATTCTGTTACTTCTAAAACTGTCAACAATGGGAACAATGGCCAGAGAATATGCTTATAAGAACAGGAGACCTTATGACATTGATACGAATTTTAATCTGAAATGTGCCGAGCTCTGATCTGATGCACATGAGAGCACGTAGTACAGGGCTAACCATGGGGCTCTTCAAATAAAGTTCTCTGTGAATCTCATCACCCTTGCCAGTTTCTCATGCAGCCAGGAACACTTCTGTTCAATCTCCACACAACCATGGCAGGTTCTTGTCCTAGGTGTCAGTTGTCACAGCCACTGTATGTATAAATGTTCCTCCTTGAAAGACAAGTCTACACTCCCTGGTTTAGTGCCCTCATATACCATTTCCCTTTGATTTCCTGCCCCTGCCTATCATGGTTAACACTGCCACACAGAGCCAATATTCAGATCCCAAAGATACCTGTCATTGTCCCCTTTATTTAATCTCTGTCTGAAAGTTAAATACCCTTCTTGAAATTTCTTTCCTCCATTAGCTTCAGAACCTGTCACTCTCTCCTATGTGTCTCCTTCCTCTCTGACTGACCCCATTAAAAGTATGGAGCCTCTTGTTCCACCCACTTGTTTTCATTTTCCTTCTTTCTTTCTTTTTTTGGTGGTACCAGAGATCAAACTCAGGACCTTGCGCTTGCCAGGCAAGCACTTGATCCACTGAGCTGTCTCCCCGGCCCCTTCATATTCTTGATGTGTCCATCTCTGGCTCTGGTTTTTCACCCACCCTAAATATCTTTATAATATAGTTTCCACCCTTCTTTCATCTTTTTTACTCTTCAAAATATCCTGTGCCCCTACCAAATCCTACCCATGCTCTTTAAAAAGTTGTGCTTCTGTTCATCATTCTTCCTTTCATTGGCTTAAGCATTTTCCCCCACCCCCATTCCAGTTTCCCTTTTTCAGCCTCTCCTCCCTAGTTCTTATTCATTGAGGGCCAATGCTGCTTGCTCTGTGAAGCCTCAGAACTCTTTCTTCACCTGTGTCCCTCTATTATAACACTCACATCCACTAGTATTTTCACAACAGGCCTTATTCATTCTTTTACCTTTAGGTACCAATTACTTTCCCTGGCACATGGTGAATGCCTAGTGGTACTTTCTGGCTGAACCTTTGACTGCAAGGGGAAATGAGCATACAGATGCAAAAGGATGCCACATGTGGTGGTGTTTGCACTGGTATTTCTTTAAGGCAGAGACTTTAGTGTCAATTAGAGAAAACCACTAACTCCACTAACCATGGAGTCTTCTAGCTGTGACTCCAAGGCTTCCTTGAGAAGCTTTACATTTCCAATAATGATAATATTCTCCTCAGAGAAAAGTAATATCAATTTATTAGCAGAGTTGATTACATTATTATGTCCACTCCATTATTGTGGAAGAAGGGATGCTGGGAGTGTTAATGGCTACTGGGGGGAACTAATTTGTAATACTCTGTTAATAAAGGGAAATGACTATAATTTAGATTATTTCACTCTAAGGGGTAAGGTAACAACCATAACTAGTCCCTAATTAAGATTGTTAAAAAGGTAAAAATCTCACTTTCAGGTGAAAAGGTTTTTAAGAAAGAGTACTTCTATACTATCCAGAAATAATGAAAATGTTTCCCTAGGACTTTTTCTCAATTCCAATAGTTTCTACCTTCTTTCAGTACCTTTTCTTCATACTTCTATTCCCTTTCGGTCTTGTCTATAGCAGAGTATTTGTGCTTATTCATTTGTTTGTCATTATTTTGGCAGAGCACTTGTTAAAACTTGTGGTTTAACTACCCCTCCTCCATTATTGATGAGTTCTCTGAAGATAGAGACAGCCTCTTGTCCCTTTTTAGGGACTAGCACAAAGCTTGGCACAGCGCTGAGCATGTAAGAAATGTGTGGCTGTGACTGGCTGCAGGGGTCAGCCCCTCACCCACCTGCCAGTTATGGGGAAGGAACAGTGTTCTAGCAGATGTCTGAGGGGCGGGGAAGCATCTGTACTGAGGACAGCACCTTCCAATATGGAGCCCAGCTTCACAGAGTACCGCCTCTTTCATTTCATTTCTAGTCTTAGATCTGAAAATGTTTTCTTTGAAGACTGGACACATTGACATTTTTCGATGCCTCTACTCTCACTGTTCTTTGATTTCATTCTAGGGGATATTTCTGGATACTCCTGTAAGTCTTTAAAGTATATCTCCTCACAAGGCTGCTCTCTCTCCCAATTTCTAAAGGCTTGCTTTTATCTCAACAATTTTAAGGTTTTAGAAATATGGTGATGGTGATGATGATAACAATGACAGCAGCCACCATTTTATGATTTGCAAGTCAGGCACTAGGACAGAGCTTTGCAACATTTCCCTATCTAACCCTTATAACCATCGCTGAGGGAGGTAATGATTATAGAAAACCAAATGCACTATCCAAGGTCATTTATCTATTTGAAGTAATCAGGATTTTTTTTAAGTCAAGAGCCTCACTCCATAGTCCAGGTTGGCCTTGAGCTTGCTTTATATCCCAGGCTGACCTAGTACTTGAGACTCTCCTATGCTGCCTCTGGAGTGGTGGGATTATAGGCATGTGCCACCACACCCAAATAACCAGAATTCTAACCCAGGTCTACATGACTCAAAAATCCAAGCCTGACCACTTCAATTTAGCCTCCCATTACTCTACTTGCTCAGTTGATCACCCGCATAGCATAAAATATAGCCTCCTAGTTGCATCCACTACAAAATCATGTTACTAAGAACATCACTGTATATCCTAATGTTTGTTTTCCAGATTTCACTCTAGACCTGTGAACTGTATCTTCATGTCTGAGAGCAAAGAAATGACTGCTTTAAAACTACTCTTTTAAGAACATATACATTTTAAGAAAAATAGCCAGGCCTCCTAAGACAGGCAAAAGGTAAGGCTTAAAACTAGGAAGCCTGATAGAGCAGTTAATTGAGTGTCAAGCAAATATTAGTTCCAATGAATAGAAGCTAGTGTTCAGATAGGAAGAACATTCCCTTGATTTGAAAAAGACTAGCCTGGGAACAGCAACCTGCTGCAAACACACACCATGTAATCTCTCTCCCAGGTAAAACAAAGCTACCTAAAGTGTAAAACAATTTAATGTAAAAAGACAGGAAGACTTTCCAAGGACTGAGAAACATCCATGGAGATGTTTCACTGGGGGCAATTTCAGTGAGCTTAGCATCAGCAGGAAAAGCCTATTATGGCAGTGAAAGGAAAGGAGGAAATCTGTATATACCAACCTGCAGTCCTTCTCAATAGAACAAAGGAAATGAGCATACTGGCGAAGTGGATAAAAAAGGTATTGTGGATGCATACCATAGGAACTTTTATTTTAACTAAAAGAAAAATATTAGATTGATACACTGCAATGGGATGTTTTTCCTAGTAATAGTGGCACTGGGGATTGCACCAGGGTTTCTACACTGAGCTACTTTCTAGCCTTTTTTTTTTTTTTCTGATTTGGAGCTAGGGTCTTGCTAAGTCATTATGTTGCCCATACTGCACTTCATTCTAAATGAGAAAAGCTTGAGAAGTGATAATCTGTAGTATAATTTAATCTCTGTAAGTAAAAACACAGGAACACAAAACAAGTGAGGAGAAACTTGAGCATACCAGGCTAGTCTTACTGCAGAAGAAAATGAAAGTGGGGAATAGGGAGAAAAGACAATAAACATGTACACTGAAAGAGGGGCTTTCCACAGAGCAGTGACACAGGTGAGCCTTGAATGCAGCACAAATCAGTGCCAGCTTCCTGACCAAAATAATGGGATTGGATTAAGTGTTCATAATAACGGAATGTATTAAGAAGTGCTCACATTACCAACTGTAACTTTGTAGCACAAAAACAAAAGTATATGAAATTCAATATAAATTCTAAGACATTTGAATATTGCTTTAAAAGCTTAGGTTTCTGGGGGTCAGGGAGATGGCTCAGTAAAATAAGTGCTTCCCTGGCAAGGGCCTGAGTTCAATGCCCAGTTCTGCCAAAAAAAATTAAAATAAAGTAAAAAATAAAAGCTTAGGTTTCTTAAATGTATTTCATATTCTGTTACTCTGTCATTTCTAGAAAATTCTGGTCACTCCTGTAGTTTGTTTTCCACCCCATTCCTCCTAGATAACAGATGATAACTGTCAAAGCCAATTTATCCCAGATCACAAAATTTGCAGGGTATCATTTGTATATATAATATATTAGTATATAATATATAATATATTAGTATATATATATAATATATTAGTATATATAATATATGCTTACTGGCAAATATATGCCTAAGGATTTTTCTTAAACCTTAAGACTACTGAATTCAAATATAGATGTACTGTGCATTTTAAGAAAGCCATTTGCAAAGCTAAGATTACCCAATGGATGGTGATCCGGATGACACAGTCCACACCAACTCACACCAAAATATAGCTTACAGAATACTACTGGGCTCCATCCTCTTTAACTTCTGTATAATAAATGTCAATACACTTCCAAGCACCTAAGCCTCTGAATAGGCACCCAGTAAGGTGTTTTTTTTTTTAAGTGTTCCCTCCTTCTTCTACCTTCCCTCCATCCCTTCTACATTTTTATTTGTTTGTAACTGGGGTCAAGACAGGGCACACCCAGTAAGTTATTAAAGCATAGCTGTCCAACGGAAATAAAATACACACTACATAAATAACTTTAAATGTTCTTACAGCCACATTAAAAAAGAAATGGATGACACTAATTTCCACAATATATTAAGCCAATGTATCTAAAATGTTGCTACTTAAACATGTAAACAACATAAGATTATTGAGTTATTTTCATTCTTTTCATATTAGATCTTCAAAATATGGTACGCACAATTATAGCACACCTCAGTTTGTCCTACCAACATTTCAAGTGCTTATTTGGCTTATGTGACTTTTGGCTGCTGTATCCAGGGTCAGCAATACAAAAATTAAGCGGAAGCATATATGTCAAAAGACATGAAATAATGAGGGTTATAATCCAATAGCGGATTTTCCAATCATTTCCCCACCGGGTCCCAAAAGACTGACAATTCAACTTCGTTTTATTGTTGAAAGTAAATAGAAATACAAAATAAGTGAAATAACCACAATGTTATTTGAATGTGTAGGAAGAGTTTCAACACTTTACTATGAGTTTTGACAGGCCAGGCTGGGTGTACTTCCCAAAGACTGTGCTCTCCTGCTCCCCTGGCCTGATGTGGAAAGGGAAGGAGGCAGCATTAGGCTGTACCTTAGAAATCAGTAAAAGGGGATACCTCCCATACTATACGTGTACAGACATCCAATTTAAATTAATCTCTTTCACAAGTAAATCTCTAGAAAATGTTGCTGCAGAAATGGCATTGAATAACCTGATGGATTCCTTTCTTTCTCAAAATTTATAAATTGCATTTATGTGTAAATAAATTACATAATTTCTTCCTCCAAAAAGGAAGACAATTGTGGGGTAAACTTTCTAGCTTATATCCTAGATTTTGAAAATGTAGAAATAAGACTGTCCCCTAAGAAATAAAAATAAAAATGGTAATCCGGAATACAGATCTACAAAATGAAGTAAACACAGTTCACACCAGTATCTTCCTCAGCAGCATGGAGCACAGGCAGCCTTAATAATTCACCTTTTTCCCTCTCCCAGCATCACACTCTACCTTGCCTCACAGAGACTAAACTGCTGTGAGCCTAGCACGGCCAATAGCTGGCTGAAGCTATAAAGTCTCCAAAGCAAGGATACTGTCACTTCGACGTGGGTCCCGTGTAACTGACAGTACTCCTCACAGAAGCAGTAAAGAGAGATAGAGTAGGCAGTGCCCACATAAATGCTGTCTGCTAAGGATCTTCGTGACTTGGGAACCTGAAAATTAGAAACCATGCACGAGGCTCCAGAGTTGGAAAATTCTGACAAATGTTTATGACGTTAACCACTATGGTTACCCAACAGCTCCTTGGACTTAACTTTGGTCAAAAGATCTGCATGCAAATTTTTGATCATAAATTAGTTTCTCAGCATGATTTACCTATAGGAGAGAAAAAAGGTGACAATCACCAAGAGCATGTATTTGATTCACTTGGTAATCATCTTTTCACTCTGCACAGATGACATCCTTGGCTTACGAAGTTTCTCATGACTTAATTAGTAGGATTCATTCTCTTAGAGCTTAATCTACTCTGGGAACACCACATGTGAACTTCCCAAGCTGCAAGCCAAGGGTGATATTCTCAGATAAATGCTTGCTGGGTCCTTGGAGCACAAATCCTCAGGCCTCCTCAGGAACCTCCCTCTGCTTCAAGATGTACCTTCTGCAAACTGCCATAAACTTTTATATGTCTGGGGAGATAGCTCAGCACATGAGCACCTCCCTCACAAGCACAAGGTCCTGAGTTCAATCCTCAGTATCAAAGAAAAACCCCAAAACTGTTACATGAACTGAACTGGACATTTCCTATCTTAAAAGAGGCAAGAATTACTGTAAACTAATCTGTATGCAATTTCACCCTCTCCTTGTCTGGAGACATTTCCGTAGACCCCTAATACTAACCTTCTCTAAGAATTACATGTGGCATATCTTGCTACTTTAAAACTATACTGAAACTATTTTTTTTCTCAGAATTTCTTAAAGTCCCTGGAGTGGCACAACTCAAAACTTCAGATCACAATATCATAAAAGGTCAAAAGTATTCCTGTTAATCTGGGTCAGTGCCAAGCGGGTGTTTCTGTATTAATCTCTGTGGTTTTCTTTTTTTTAAGAGTTTACTCTTTTAAATGGTCTTTTGAGTGACTGGCTGCAGCACTTTACACATAATAATTCTCAAAAAAAGTGAGTGAAAGAATATAAGTCCCATCAAATTATCTGTAAACTATTCAGAGATAGGTTGAGATAAACAACTGAGGTGCCTTATCACTGCTGTGTGGTTCTTCCTCTTGACTTATGTTTAAGTAATTATAAAGCATGAGAGGTAGCCCAAAGATGTAGTACTTTTGTTTACTACAGACTTCAATATCCTAGTTAATTCTGAGGTTTTGAATTACGAAGGTCAAGTTTGACATGGAAGTTTCTTTCTATGACTTCCCTCAAAATGAAGGATTCTAAAATTAAAATGCCAAACTAGTACCCAACCAGCACATGCAAAGTGGCCCCAGGAGTGGTACCTTGGGCGGCAGCATCAGGGTGGGACTCTGGCTCTTCCTCGGGTGGGCTCTGCAGGAAGTAGAGCTGCTCAGGCAGCATCCCGGCAATCTTCTCCTTCCCTAGCACATGGCTGCTCAACAGTGGGCTGACGCTCCGCTTCACTTTCTCTCTCCTTTCATGGGCCATAATTTTTTTGGTCCGAGCCTTGATGTTCTCCCAGCACTTCTTCAGCTGTTTGAAATCCCGCAGCGATACACTCGGCTGGGAGTTATACTCGTGGGCAAGCGCTTGCCAGGTACGCTGTTTGAGGGCAATAGTTCGCGCATCACTTTTCTTACATTCCAGCACATATTTATACTTTTCTACTAAAGCAAGCAAGATGCTCTTTTCCAATTCTGAGAAGTATTTGGCAGGTTTTATAATTTCGTTGTTTTGCATTTTCCACTATGTTTCTTCAGGCAATTAGCTATCCTGTAAAAGAAAGTTTGAAGAAAAAATTAACAGCTCCAGCAATAAAAATGTCAGCAAATCACTTAAGCTTAATCCTTGCTATGATTCCCTTGTTTGAAAGAGGATCAGTACTTTCTTTCCCATCACTGCTGCATTACAACCTTCACAGGAAAATATTCATGAACTTACTAGACATGGAGTTTTAGATTTCCCAAGTAGTTTTTTTCAGTAGGTCCTTTGACTTGTTATACTGTCAAAATCCAGTATCAAGATCAAAAAAATGGAAAGTTGAACATCTATGTAGGACTCGAATTTTCTTATTTTTGTTTAATGTTAGGGAACTGACTATTCCACCAAGTCAGCTTTGGAACTATATAGCTTGCTCAAGTTTTTGTCACAGATGAAGAAAGTGAAGTCATCATGTAATCAAATAGAATGGATGATGTAAACATTGCCAACACCTCAGAACCATGAAGAAATTATTCCAGAAGATCTGATCTTGCCATCACTGTAGCTGAGGTCATAGGTCAGATCCTGGAGCAAACACGAGTTTATCTTAAAATCAGGAATGGAGTCTGTGTTCCTTGGGATCTGAGAGACAATTTTAAAAGCATACAATCCTGTACAAACAATTTCTGTAGGGCAGGCCACATAGCTCAGCAGACTAGATGCCTGCTTAGAAAAGCACAGGGACTAGGGTTTGATCCCAGCAGCCTCGCCCCTGAGCACACTAAACCAGCCACCAAGAATGGGCACAAAACTGCACGCCTGTAATCCCAGTGCTGGGGAAGCTGAAAGCAGGAGGATCACTGTGAGTCTGAGCTACACAGTGAGACCCTGTTCCAAATACATTAAAAAAAATCTGTATTTCCTAAAATAATAGTGCATGCACCCTTGAAGAACAAGTCCACTTCCCCTCTTCCAGACTAAGGGAACTAAGGGTCAGGATAGATGAAGTAGATTGTCAAAGACCATAAAGACAGTGACATGTAGAGTCCAGAACTTTTTGGCCTCAGTGATAGGGTGTTTGTAGCAACTACAGAGCTCTCCCCTTGGAAGGGATCAAATTACCCAAACTTCCCTAAGTCACCCTGACATCCTCTACGTGCCGCGATAGCATCCCTCTCCCACCAAGTGCTTAGCAAGACTTACTCTGATTCAGCCAAAGTATAAGAAACCTAATGTGTTTCCCACATCTTCTAATCACAGGAAGCCTCCTATAAGATAAATCTGTCAAACATGTGAAGGCAGACATGTAGCTAAGCAACAATAATGACAGCAATACAGTAGCTACTGTACGTGCCACTTGCTGGAAAGGGCCCACTTGCTCCCATTCCTTCTCCAACCCTGACTTTTCAGAGTGGCAGGCCAACGTCAAGATGATGATGGTGTGCCCATTTAGAACTGGTCAATCCATATCAAAAGAATAAGGAATCAATTTGAAAGGGTAACAACTGAATGTCAAGGGTGATAGGTACATGAAGTTTGAGCTAATTTCTTAATCTTTGTGTATATTTGGAATTTTCCATAATAAAAAAACTGGAGGAAAAGTCCCATGGCTTTTAAATTTTTAAAAATCATTTATTTATTTACTTATTTATTTGGTACAGGCTCTTGCTATGCAGCTTGGACTTGTGATCCTCCTGTCTCAGAGCTGGGTTTACAGATGTGCACCCACATGCCCAGTTTCAGTGGCCAGCACAGCATGCCCAGGGTTCAGGGGCCAGCACATGCACTACTGGGGATTGAACCTGGGTCCTTACGCTTACAAGGCAGGTGCTTAGATCACTGAACTAGCTCCTCAGCCCAAGCCTATGTCTTTTAAGTGTATTGGTACACTAATTTAAAATTACACTGTTAAAAGGCACCCGTTCTCACACTGTGCCTGGAAAGAGAATACTATCGTTGTCTTAAAACAGGTTAGCGGGGAGGAAGCCAGATCAATGAAACTACACATCAGGAGGCTGAGGCAGGACAACAAGTTTGAGCTGAGCCTGGGCAACTTATTGAATTAGTGAGAACCTGTCTCAAAATAAAAAGGGCTAAGGATGTAGCCCAGGAAGGCCCTGGGCTCCATTTCCAGTACAAACAAGAGGAGGAGGAGGAGGTGGGAGGAAAGGGTGCATGTTTTACAGAACAGCAACAGAATCTAATCCAGGTCTCACAGGATATACTACCTCATCCTAAAAGTTCAGATTAGGATGAAGCCCTGTCTTGATCAGCCTTTCCACTCACCTGGTAACCCTCTCCACAGTCATCCTGGGCACATAAGGAATCAAAGACCAAGAGATTTCAACACATGTCAAAAGCAGCTTGGCTGCAGATTTTAAGTAAAGCTAAACGAAGGCACATTTATCTTAGGCTATGTCCTGGAACCCCTCAGTTTCCAGGCCTTGCTGTGATCATGTGGCTCTCGTGTCCCTGCAGTCACACCCAACTTGAGCTCCTGCACACTCTGGCTCTTCTGTAAATCTCTTATTACGTCCTTGTCCAACTCACTTTCTGTATTTTTTATTATTAAATCAGTGAGTACATGCAATATTCTTAAACCACACAACTCCTAAAGCAGATTCTGACTTGGTTCCCCTACCTCAAACTCCTCTGACCCAGGAGATGCCTACTTTACGCCTGCCCCAACTCCTTTCAGGAGATACTGTTCTAAGCATTAAGAACTCTCATCCAGAGCTAGGAATATCACTCAGTGGCACAGCACCTGCCTGGGAAGCACAATGTCCTGAGTTTCATTTCCAGTACAAAAAAAAAAAAAAAAAAAAAAAAAAAAAAAAAAATATATATATATATATATATATATATATATGATCTACAAATAAAAACAATTATTGGGTTAGGTATGTGGCTCAGGGTACAGTTCTTTGCCTTGCATGCACAAAACCCTGGGTTTGATTCCCAGCAAAACACACACACACACACATACACACACACACACACATGCACGCACACGCAGGCACACAGAATTATTCCCTATTTTGTTGTATGTAATTCTATTATATGTGTGTGTGTATAGATACTTGCAAATATATGTAAATATAGACACTTTATAAATAAATATTTTTTGCCAGGTATGGTGGTGTACATCTGTAATCCTAGCACTAAGGAGGCTGAGGCAGGAGGATAGCCACAAGGCAAATGCTTTACCACTGGAGTCAGCTTGAACCACAAAGTAAACTCAAATCCAGGTTGTACTACAGAGCAAGACCCCATCTCAAAAAAAATTTTTTTTATTTTTTTGGCAGAACTGGGGATTGAATTCAGTCCCTTGTGCTTGCCAGGCAAGCACTTATTCTACTGAGCTATCTCCTGGGCCCAAAATAATTTTAAAAATAAATTTAAAACTTTTCCCTATCTTGATTATTTCTTCAAGACAAACTACTACAAACAGAATAGCTCCCATGAAACATGAAAGCATTAAAGGCTTTCGTGACATCATGAATTCGTCCTTGTACAAACATTGTGCTGATGTACTGTCCCAGCAGCAGCACACAAAACATTTCTGTTTCCCTGCTTCATTTACTTTTCCTGGTGTTTGTTTGTTTCTTTGCTTTCCTATGGCAACTGTAGAGGTGAAAAATGTCACTTCACTGTTTAAGGATACGCAGATTAGCTCTATTGAGGATAGACGTGGGTTAAAGGACAAAGGACAGCTTGCTCCAGAGCTCACTGAGTGAGCTGACATTTCTTGACCTGTGTACTTCCTGAATCACGGGCAGATACGCTTCCATTATGTTTTAAGTATTATTCCGTGAGAACCTCAGGTTATCTGAGGATAAGATGAAAGCAAGTTATATAACTGATGCATGCACAGAAGCACAGAACCCCTGTCTGATGCAACTTTTGAGAGGTCTCACAACGATGGAGGAAAAAATAAAAGCCATGGGTTGGAGGAGCGCTTCACTTCGCTTCCCTTCCCTTTGCCTCCTGCTTTGTGTCCGTGTCTTCTCATTTCCACGACGCAATAGCTGTTATTTAAATAAGCTACTCTCTGAACCACGTCCCTGTGACACTTGATGGAACTGTAATTATATGGAATTTTATTCTTCCTTGTAATTTCTGCACTACCAACAGCCGCCACGAGGTGGTGCCAGATTTGCGCAAAGTCTAAATTTCACAAAAACCTAGCCCTGATGTGGCTAGTTGAGCTCTAGTAAGAGCATAGAGCTCTTAGTGTGGGTTAGACACTATACCAAATGCCTTCATCTTCTCAAAAATAGCTCTTGATAACATCATTTGCAGTACTACAATATTTTCCGTTAAAAAAAATCAAGTATCAGCAGGAATTACACACCTGCTCTCAAAAGCAAATACTCAGAAGTACCAACACCTGGGGACCATTAATAGCCTATTAACTAAACTTGCTTAATCACTAGCTAAGTAAATCCTCAGTTACCAATTTACTTTGCTTAATTTTGTAGAACAGCAGGTCTCCCTGGGCCATGTGGTTGTGTTCTACAGTGCTATAAAGCGATTCTAGTATAAACCAAAGGTTCCCTGTGGATTCCCAACAGCCTTATGAAGTAGGCTGTTTATCTATACTAACCAGTTATCATTCCCATTTCCCAGATAAGAAAACTGAGGCTTGTGGTTTTTGGAGAATGCCAGTGGTAAAGCATTTACCTAGCATGTGTGAGGACCAGGGTTCAATCCCCACAACAGCAAGTAAATAAATGAAAAGAAAACAAACCTGAGGCACAGTGATTTGCTAAGTAACACAATATTAAGTGTCAGGATCAGGATTCAAACTCAGGACTGACAAGGTCCATGCTCCTCCGTTCCCCTCAGTTCTCTTATTTCAGACCTAGTGACAGCCTCTACTCCCCTGATCCAATTATGTCAATTAATTAGCAATCTGGCTGTCAGCAGGCAGAAGCCCAGGAGAAGGAAACTTAGACCAGTTGTACCTGCTCTCCCTCCCATCTATTCTATCCTCTATCACCTCCTGCCTCATTTATTTATTTATATATTTTTAGGGAAAGGTCTACCAGGTGTTCAGGGCCTTACTATAGACTGGACTCACAGGGATCCGCCTGTTTACAGCCCCCTAAGAGCTGGGATTACAGGTGCACACCACTATGCTCAGTCTCAGTTGTGCCTCAGGGGCGGGGCCAGCATGACAGGCCCGGGGATTGAACCCCCCGCCCAAATGCTTTAATCCATGGAACTATTTGTCCTGCTCAAAAGCTGCACTGACTTGTCTTTTTTTTTTTTTTTTTTTTTTTTTTTTTTTTTTTTTTTTATTGGTACCAGGGATCTAACTCAGGACCTCATGCTCGCCATGCAAGCAAGCACTTACACCACTGAGCCATCTCCCCAGCTGGGTTCTCCCCAGCTGGATTCTCCTGCCTCTTGAGTCCAGGACCCATAGCCACATACAGGGCATACTTCATTTTCTCCAGCTCACACTTCTAAAATAATTTCTACTGCTGATCTGACAGAAATGCAGGTCTGGAAAACAACTCCAGATACCATAAACACTTTAAAATGCTGCACACTCCAGGGGACGAGTGGCATTCTGCTCAGCACCTCATAGTCCTTGGTACACACACACTTCCCAAAGTAAGATACCTCCTCCAGCAGAGCTCATTAAGGGGAACTTTGAACCTAGAAAGCACATTCTACCCCCAAACTATTCATCGATGTCCATAATTGTTTTCAAATCACAGCATAACAGTCTTCCTTGCTCTGCATCAGCCTTTATCAGAAACGGACTGGCTTTCCCTGCTTCCAGAGCTGCTAGGCAATGACCACTTCTCACCCTGCTGTTCTGCTAGACACGGTGCATGGTCGTGGTGCAATAAGCAGCCCCGAGACCCTCACACTGTGGGTTCTTGGTGAACATTTAATGAACCCAAACATATTTAGGCAGAAATAAAACTGCTCATCACATTCCTAAGATCATACATGGCAAACAATATACCAAAAGCTGCATTCAAGTAAAAATAGTCAAAGAATAGCAAGATCCAAATGCAATGAAAGTTCTGCCTTAGGTTTGACAAAGACCCGTAGACAGGTCTAAATAAAAGAGCACAATCGTAATGACAATAACAGAGTACATCACTAGGACAATTCCCAACACACTAACATTAACGGAACTGCCCAAGGATCATAATAGTAATATCCACTTTAACTACTTTTGCATAATTCTATGAGAAGAAAGATTTGCACTAATAGTGTTTGGACAGGATATCCTGTCTGCTTCTTGTACTATGGATAACCACTAGGAAGATAACAATGTAAAAAGTATTAATTACTGAAACTATACTATAATTCAGCTTTAAAAAATAAGTATACAGCTGCATTCTCTTAATGAATAGAGAGAGGCATCTACTCTAATAGTGTTTGTAAATAAATATCATGTCTGCACCTTATACAACAAATAACCACTAAGAAAACAATATGCAATGTGTTAATTATTGAATCTGTTATAATTTGATTTGAAACTGTCTCATTGCTATTTGTTCATCAATACAATTATGGAAAAAAATTTTTAAATGCCTGTTTATAAATTTTTTGTGTGATTCCAAAATTCCAATGTCAAAGCCCTAATCCTGTGTGGCTATATTGGGGAACTGGGCATTTAAAGAACAATTAAGGTTAAATGAGGTCATAAGTACGAGACCTTTGTCCAATGATATTTGTGCCCTTATAAGAAAACACAACAGAGAGCATGTGTTTTTCTTCTCTTCAGCACAAAAGAGGCTCTGTGAATACACAGTGAGATGGCAACTACCCTCGGGCCACAAGAAGAAAGCTCAGAATGAAACCTACTTTGGAAGCATTTTGATCTCAGACTTCTCACCCATGGAAACTATGAGAAATAAAATATCCCAATCTGTAGTATTTTGTTACGGAAGCTTGAGAAGACTATATACTATCCAATGATTTTTAAGTCTACCAAGGGTGAAACTAAGTCTTAAAATTTCAGTAGACTAGAAAATCTTAGCAAAGATTTTGTTTTATTGCATTTGGGGAAAAAAAGAAGTACTTTGAAGTCAATACTCAGAATGGCCATCATAATTGAAGAAATCATGGCACTGTGACTCCAGGCAGGATGGCAGGACATTAGCGAACTGGAGCTTCTAAAGTAAAGTGAAATGAACCTAGCTACTGGATATAGAAAACCTGGGCTCAAATTCTGAGTGTGGCACTCACTTAGGTGTGTAATTTTGCACCACTCAGCCTCCATGCTTCATCTGTAAAACAGAATTAATGTCCCCCAAGCAGGCTTATCAACCTAGCAATACATCTTGCAATGTAAATGAAAAACAACACAGGTTAGAGTTCCATTGAATTGTAGTTCTTTCCCGGCCTCCTACCCTTATCAAACTGCTTCCCAAAGTAAGTAGTAGTTTGCGTACAATGTATGCTCCTATTTATATTGGCTGGCTTTTTAATTCATCCACACATGATCAGCAAACATAGAATGAACTCTTGTTGAAGGGTGAGCACTGTTCTAAATGCTGTGGAAGATACAATAATGAAAAGGGGGAAAAAAAAAAAAAAGAAAAGAAAAGGGGCTGGAACCTGCAAGGAACATGAATATACAGGAGGAAGTATATACTAAGGGCTGGTAAGAAATGACCAGTTCATGTATGTCCGCACTAGGATGCGATGAACGAAGCACAGGCAGTGAGATACGTAGGGATTAATGGTATACCCACTGTGTGCAGGCATCAGAATGAATGGCAGGCCTCAGGGAGATGACAAAGTTGCTAACAAGTTACAGGGGATCAGTTCATTCTAAAAAGATGATGGATGTTTCCTATTTTCTATCCCTGCACTGTCTCCTAACTCCATATGTCATATGTGACCTTTTTTTTGAAGCCATTCAAACATAAATCCTTTTTTAAAAAAGACCTAAGTTTAATATTCTCACTTTACAGATGGGGAAACCAGGACTCAGAGTAAAACAAGGATTTCTAAGGGCTCTCATCACAAAAGAGAGCCTCAGATTAATGCTCCGTTCCTTGTTCTCCAGCCTTTTCCTACACCTCTCCTGTTAGAATCTCACATCAAGATATCCTTCTGCTAGGTACTCTCAAGCTTTCCGAACAACCATGTCTCAGTTACTCTTCTCTCATTGCTGGGACAGAATACCCAATACGCAAAATCATGGAAGGAAAGGTTCATTCAGATCATAGTTTATGGAGGTTTCAGTCCATACTTGGCTCGCTCCAAGGCAGAGTGGCACATGGCAGAGGGTAGCAGTTCATGGCAGTGGAAAGCAGCAAAGAGTGAAGGGAGGAGCCGTAGCTGCGGCTTCTAGCAAGCCTCTCTCCCTGCCCCACATTGTACTTAGGCTATCTTCCCCAGGGTCAGCATAGCACTCACTCCTCTAATCCCCACATTGGGTCATGAATTAATCACAATGTTGTTAGGAAAGCTTGAGGGTACGTAGCAAAAGGATATCTGGAAGCCATCCCAATGACTACATGAAGCTTTGGGGGGACAACTAGACACAAACCATAGCACACCCCATTTGTCTAACTTTGGATCTTGACTATCTCCCACAGAACATTTGTTAGAGATATGGTCCCCAGCTTGGCACTAGTAGGAGGTGGCAGAGTGCTTTAAAAAGCAGGGCCTTGTGGGAGGTCTTTAAGGACTTGGCATGTCCTTGAAAGGGGACAGTGGGACACCTGCCCTGTCTTTTTCCTCTTCTTCTACTTCCTGGCCAGGAGGTGAGTGGTTTTGCTCTGCCACATGATCCTGTCATGATGCATGGCCTCACTCTCTCCCCAAAGCAATATGGTCAGTCTTGGACTGAAAACTCCAAAACTTGGGCCAAAATAAACCATTTCCCTTTATAAGGTGATTTTATTGGCTGTTTGTTATAGTCAGAAAAATCTGACAAACCATTTGAAAGTCTATGCTTGTCACTCCTGCGACACTAGCAACATCTTCCTTCTCCCCTGGCTCTGTTCCTCCTCTCTACATTATTGCTGATGTGGGTGTTGCAATCCCTATTAGCACTACTCTTCTTCTACAACCTAGTGTTTTTTCACAGTTCATTGCCAAAGCTGCATAGATGATATTTTCCAATTATTTATGAGGCTAGTAGAGCCGCTGGCCAAAGAAAGAGAACACTGCAATAGAATGAAATTATCTCAGCACTTTATACAATCATTTTCGCTTTAAAGGCCATACATGGGTTCGCCTCTGTAGGTTAAGTAACTCCAGATGAAACGGCTGAGGTAAGCGGGCTGAATGTTCTCCACAGTCCCTGGAAGAGGAACTGGTATGTGATAGTAGACACTTGATAAATACTTGTGGAATATGTTGAAGCCCACTTGCTTGACAGTTGCTTTTTTTATGTTCTCTACAATCTACAATCTCTGTTTAGAAGAGATTTATCATAAACGTATGCTCTAGTGTCTTCTAAATACCATTAAGATCCATAAAGAAATAAAATGTCAACTTTTCAAGAGCCTCACTACAACTGTGATGACTTTGGGATCTCACTTTGGTTTTTGAAGGTTTTTTGTTTGTTTGTTTGTTTTTTTCTGGTACCTGGAACTGAACTTAGAACCTCGTGCTGGCCAAGCAGGCGCTGTGTCATCTTATCTTCACATGTTGAGACCCGTCAGTCCTGATGGCCACCCCATTTTCTTTGCCCCTCCACCTTCCTTCTTTCCTTCTCAAAAGCTTTCCAACCTTCAATCTAACACTGACCTTGCCTCCTCTAATGCATTCCCCCCCTTCTACTTCCTTGCCCACTCCACAGGCCTTATAACTGTGGAGTGTTTATTTCTACCATCTGTGTCTGACTGACTGTGAGCAGAATCAGCCTTATGTTAAGGCAAGGGCCCCTGTCTTCCACTTCTCTCCTCCCATGTTTGCTGTGCCCTCTGTACACCAGAGAGGATTCTTAAAGTCCTGGCTCCTTCCTGCCTCCCTTCCCCCAACTCCATATTAAACCACTGGGGGGTTCCCTACAGCTTTCCTGAAATGCCTTTGAAATCATTAGTGGTAAAGCATTCTCCAAAGAAAGCACTTCTGAAATGCAGACAGTGCCCTTCTGTAGATGTTCCCACTGCAGCTGCCTCTCTCTGAGCACAGTCTCCCCCACTCCCACAGCTTCAGCTACAGAGCTCAGATCTGCTCCATTCAGGGTTCCTGAGTATTTGCCTAGTACAGGAACGTTCAGTAGTATTCCTCACTGCAGTTCATCCACATGTCAAGGATCTACCTCTGGAAGGCTCAAAACTACCATATACTTTGTGTATCTTTTGCATAAGTGTTTTTTAAAAAGTGGGGATGTCAGGAAGCATCTCTCTCCCTGGAGCCGTCTTCTCTTCTTAGCATCAAGCATATTACCAATTGTCTACCACCCACCTCTATCGAGCTGTCGAACCTGGGCACCTCAGAAACTTCCAATGTTCATATCCAAAATCAAACTATTCCCTCACTTCCAAGTCTCCTGATGAGCAGAATTAGCATGTCCTTCAACATGAGCAACCAGCCAACAAGACATGTTACAAGTATTACCTGAGTATCTGTGCCTCTCTTTCTAGTCTCACTGCTCATTTCTGAGGCCACACCCTAATCTCTAAAAACAATCTCCCAAACACCCAGCCCATCTTCCACAGCATCAGGGTAGGGATGCTCCTAAACACAGTGCTCCTTGGGCCCTTCTGACACCTGCCTCACTATGTAAGTGATAACACAAGTCCAAACTCCTAACGTATTGCAAGGTCTTTGTGGGTCTGGCCTGATTACAGCACTTCTCCACCCAACTTGCCACTCTCTCATGTAATTTTCAACCTAACTGGCTGGAATCTTTACTCCAAGATCCAGCCAGGGCCCATATTTCATCCTATGAAGGCCAGTTTCCAAGTAAATTTTTGCTGCTTTGCTTCTTCTTATTATGATTGTTATTAATTTTTGCTGCTTTACTTCTTCTTTTTCTTCTTCTTCCTTCTTCTTCTCTTCCTCCTCCTCCTTCTTCTCATCCTTCTCCCTTCTTCTTTTTCTTCTTCATTTTCTCTCCCTTTTTTTTTTGAGACAAGGTTTCTCTATGCAGTGTACATTGGCTTTGAACTCACTTTGTAACCCAGGCTGTCCTCAAATTTCCAGTGGTCCTCGTACCTCAGCCTCCAAAGTGCTGTGATTACAGGCATGCACCACCACTACTGGCCTTCCATGTAATTTTTTGGAAGCCTTTGTCAACTAACTACCAGGCTTTTTATTTTTATTTTATTTTATTTTATTTATAATAGCTTTTTTCTAAAATAAATTTGAAACGTTACAAATTATGCACACACTGTAAACAGATTTTCTTTTTTTTTTTTTTTTTTGTAAGGATCTACAGGGTGAGACCCTGTAGATCTGATTCATAGTGATCCGCCTGTGTTCAGCCTCTCAAAGAGCTGGCATTACAGGCCAGTGCCACCACACCCAGTCTCAATCTCCATCTCAGCACACCCCGGGGGGCAGGGCAGGCATGGCAGGCTGGGAATTGAACCTTGGCCACTGCATCTGCAAATTTTCTTAAAGAGAATAGCAAGGCAAAAATAAGATAGGGTAAAAGAAAAGCTAAAGCTGGGCATGTAATCCCAGTACTCTTAAGATTTAGTCAGGAGGATCAAATCCGAGGCCAGTCTGAACTCCATAGAAAGACACTGTCTCAAAAACAAATAACTATATGAAAGCTAAATATAATGCAGTATTCATAACCTCAAATGTAGCTTTCATAGTTGTCCGAAGAATACTGGCCCTGTGTCTCTAGTGAATGAGTTGACCACCCTTCGGTGAGCCCACTGACAATCATATACGCCTGCATAGCAGCATCCCAAATACATACATAATTTATACTTGTTCTTTATGTCTGTCTCCCCCAGTGGACTCGGAAGTTTCTAAGGGAATACACAATTTCTGACTCATCTCTGTCTCCTCAGCATAAAGCATATGACTCAGCACTCGACTAGCGCTCAGCAGACATTTGTTGAATGAATGTCCTCACGGGCAGGGAAAACAGTGAGAGCACTTGTTGAGCTAGGTATTTGGGGGGAAAATCCATTATTTTACAGAGAGAGAGAGAGAGAGAGAGAGAGAGACAGAGAGAGAACTAAAGCAAAGAAATACAAAGCTAATAAACTGCATAGAAACAGAATCAAACCCCAAACTCTCTCTCCAAAGCAACTGTTCTTTCCACAAAGCATGGTATTTGATACCTTCACCACCACTGCATACCTGAATACCTTTTTCTTCAAAGCTTGGTTCAAAATAAAACACCCTTCCCTAAGAAGCTCACTTGTTATAAAGGTGTGTGTTGAGTCTTGCCCCTGTCCTTCCACAATACTTAGGAAAGAAACCAATACTTAGGTAGAGCACAGATGCCTTCTTGGACATGGAAAACAAGTCAGCCAGGTACTGTGCAGGTGCGCTGAAGTGTCCAGCTCCTCTTCTACCTGCTGTTCCCCCAGTGCAACTCCTAGGTAGGCCAGTGATGGCACACCGTTCAGATACCAAATGCCAAGCTTTAAACCACAACCCATTTATTTACTGCAAAGCACCAACGCTGCAACTATACCTGAATCCTGAGGTTTTAGTTTAGAAAAAGCAATTTATAGATTATTGTGTTTGTCATCAAAGAAAAACACAGTAACACATGTGCCACAGGTCCACTACCACTGCGAGGCCTTGTCTGTGTTGGTCTTCTTTTCTCAGAGACCAAAGCCTCCCAGAACTCCTCATTCCAAACTGAAACCCCCAACACTCTCTACCACCCCACTGCTTCTCTAACAAGTGAAGTGATTCCAAACATTCTCCCTCATTACATTATTTACGCCTTAGTATTTTAAGTGTCTTGCCAATCTTTCGGGTTGGCTGTTAACCATTCCCATCTCCTGGAAACACAATATAAGAACTGCAGGCTCATGACAGGGTATAGTGACACTTTTGGAGGCCTAGTGATGGGGCTGGCATCACATGTGAATACTTAGTCCTGGCTTGCAAAGAAGGGACAACTATGCTCGCCAGCACCGTTGGGCACTCCTTCCACCCCGCCCTGGTCTCTCAGGGAAGAATGGAATCCTGGTCCAGAATGTTGCTGAGAGACGGGTGGATGCTACTCCTTTCCTCTTCATCTTCCCGCAAGGCTCCAGAATCCTTCCTCTCAACTCTTTGTCTCTTTCTGGGCCCCAACTCCTGTAGCAGTCCTCTGATCAACTCAGGAACTGTTTTTGAATTAACACTGAATGTTTTCCTGGGTAGCAGTGTCTTTTCTGGTACTGAAATGCACACCACGGGGCCCTATTATTCTGCCTACTGTTTCAAATATGTGACAACTATATTTCTATATGCTACAGCCACTTTCCCAAGTAATGCAAGAACGTTTCACTCTTTAACATTACCCATAACTAAGAAACATCCATTCTTTAGAACGGGGCTAAGACTACATTCTTCAGTTTCTTACTCCAGGAGATTTCTTTCCATGCAATTTACAGTAGCTACCTCATAGCACAAGTGTGATAATTCATTCCAAGGGTTTAAGACCCAGGGCCTGCTACACAGAAAGTGCTCACACTTTAGCTATTATCACACACACACGCATTATCTTTCACAATAGTCCCAGGGATAGGCATTCACACACGACCCCTCGCTGCCCCCCACCCCCATTACAGAATCAGCAGCCCAGGCTGGAGCAAAGGAGCTTTCCCAAGGTCAGTCGCGGAGGGATGTGATGCTCTGCTCCATCCTCTGAACGCAGGACCCCTCCTCTTAAGGCCTCGGGGTCTTAATGGAGACAAGTCCTGAAAAGCGCCCGCGCCTTTCCCAACATACAGCAGAGACTGTGGAACAGGAAGACTGCGCCACTACGGGTCGCTTGGATTCTTCCCAGGCGACGCCTCCGGCTCGGGGGTCCGCAGCCCCCACCCGGGAGCCGCTCGGAGCCTCCGGGCCCGCGCGCCGGGCTTTGTACGCAGCAGGCAGGCCCCACTCACCGAGCCCCGGCGCGGCGCGCAGAGGCGGCCGCCTGGCGCCGGGCCTGCAGCGCGGGGGTCGCCACGACCGGCCTGAAGCCCGCGCCCCCCTCCCGCCGCGGCCCCCCTGGCCCAGCCTCCTACCTGCAGCGGCGGCCGTGGAGACCGCGAGGGCCGGCAGGAGCAGCGCGGGCCTGGGCTGCGAGCGCGGACAGGGCGGCCGGCGGGCCGCGGGCTCCAGAGCGCCGGGCGGCAGTGGCGCGCCCCCGGCCGGCCAGGCCCCGCCGCGCGCGCCGCGGCCACAAAGCCCAGCGCCGCCGCCCCCTCGCGGGCCGCCGCCGCCTGCCGGTGGGTCGGCGAGCAGGAGCGCGGGAGCGCGGCCCCGCGCAGTCCCCACCTCCCCGGCCGCGGCCGCTGGGCCCCGGGGGGCTGGGCGGGGCGCGAGGGTCAGCTCCGCGGGCTGCAGAGCCCAGGCCGGGACCCCGCCGCCCCGGTCCCCTTGCCCACCTTGGCCGAGGGGCGCCTGCAGGACCCGGACAAACTGTGTCATCTCCCTGAACAGCAACAAAAGAATGCATTTGTCACCGGGGATGTGGCAGACGGCGGCGTGGACACTAGTTCAGGCCAAGCCTCCCGACTGCCACCGGCCCTTTTCTTTTGTGACTCCGGGACGCTGCGAGCAGCCAATCCCCCGCGCAGAGTCTACCCGATGCGCGGCCGTTCCCCTCCCGCGAGAATAAGCTGGGCGTTTCTTTTGCTGTGGTTCCTTTGAGGAGATTCCGAGTCTAGAGAAGGGCAAGAACGGGCTGCTGAACTTTTTAAAGAAGGTGAAATTCACGTGACAAAAACCCGAACTATTTTAAAATACACAACCCGGACCGGGAAGATAGCTCAGTGGAATAAGCGCTTGCCTGGCAAGTGCAAGGTCCTGAGTTCAATCCCCGGTGCCGGGGGAAAAAAAAAAAAAAAAAAAAAAAAAAAAAAAAAAAAGTAAACAGTCTAGTGGCATTATTACAATAATAATGTTCAGCAACTTCTGTCCAGTTCTGTAATGTTTCCATCACCCCAAAAGGAAAGCTTTGCCCTACTTTATGCAATCGCCTTCCCCACTCTTTCTCCCCTCAGGCCCTGCCAAACATTACCCTATTTTCTATAGATTTACCTTTTCTAGATATCTCATAGAAATACAATGTGTCCCTTTTGTGTCTAGTGTCTATTGTATTTAAGGTTCATCCATGTTGTAACATGGGTAAGTACCTCATTGCTCTTCATGGCCAAATAAGATCGCACCGTATGTACATACTACATGCTTGTTCCTTCATCCGTTGATGGGTGAGTTATTTCCACCTTGTGACTATTATGAAGGGTTCTAATCTGAAAATGTACACTTATTTGACTAAACTGATTTTCATTCTTTGGGGTATTTACCTAGTAGTGGAATTGCTTAATTAAATGGCAACCTAATCACATATTTAGCTTTTCACCAAAAACTTTCCCATAGCATCTATGAATCTTTTCACATTCCCACCAGAAATGTATAAAAATTCCAAATTCTCTGCAATCATGCCAACATTTACTATTTTCCATATTTTTATTTCTTACATTTTAGAATTTGTGTGGTTTCATTTCGTTTTTAAAGACAGTGTCTTACTATACAGCCTCCCAAGTGCTAAGTTACAGGTGTGTACTGCCAAACCCAGTTCCCTTGGATGCCCCCACAATGCATAGTGGAAACTAACCCAAGGATGCCCTACCACTGAGTTACACTTACTATTAATTTGAGACAGGATCGCTCACTGAGTTATCCAGGTGAAACTCACACTTGCAATTTTTCTGCCTCAGCCTTCCTAATTGCTAAGATCCTTTGTACATTTTGGGGAGCATCGCCTACCCTCCTAGCTCCCTTAAATAGGGTCTGATCCACGTCTTTGACTACAAGACAAAGAAACACACAAACACTCTCAGGAAGCAGAAGCAACAATAGAAATAATGATACTGGACTAAGAGCTATATGGCTTCTTGTTCATAATTTTAACAGTAATATGTCTGGTGTACAAGAGGCTTAGAAATTCCCCAGGTAACTGAGACCATCTAAGACCATATGGAAGGAGCTGCACTGGCAAATTTTATGACATTCATCACCTTGGAAGCCAAGGCTGCACACAATATTCACTTAAGTTTCCACTTAGTGCTAAATTAGGAGTCTGTGAACATTTCCTTCTTCGATGAAAATACAATCAGGGGAAAACTGTTGGAGTGTGAAATTGGAAGGTCAATTCAGATTGGAAATTTGACTGATAGGCGGTACAGTGGAGGAAAGCACTAGATTTAACAAACAGACCTAGGTCTGAATCCTTTTCCATACTTCTTAATTCTTCAGGAAGTTAACCTCCTTGACTGTGTTTTCTTCTTTCGAGGGGTGGGAATAATGATGCTTACATGGCAAGTAGATGACAGCATCGGGTCTTGAATTCAATAGATAATCACCATCACTGAATTAAAATACGGATGATTGCCATGATCCACACACAGAAATGTTGCTAAGAAGATATGGCAAATTCAAATTTAATGGTGTTTCTCCTCAAATCAAGAGAGTAGGCTATGTTCAAAATTAATGTAGCCAGCATAACTACTTAGACCTGCGATATGGTTGCTACTTTCCCCATCTTTCTTGTTCTCTTAGGATGGCAAGTTACCTTGGACAAACTTTTTAATGTGTCTGAATGTTATCTGTAACTAGAGTAACCAATACCTACTTAATAGAGTTGGTTGTGTGCAGATTCACTGAGATGCCATATGTAAAAGAGCTTGACAAAGAACTGGTTGATACAAACTATGCATTAAGCATGAGCTATTATTTTGTTATCAATTACAAGCTATTAAAACTCATCTAAGAAAAGAATTTCTTAACAGAAGGGCAGGGTACACAGTGTCTATTTTAAATAAAAATCCCATGGAGAGAGAACAATCCTATGTGTCCTGCCCCATCCCCAAGAACACAAGGATCTCCTAGACCATCCTTTCTCGTGGTGGAGATGAGTGATGCATGCACTGCCATACTGTTGCTCATTGAGAACAGCTCTCCATATGCTCACCCATTTGCTTGGATCCAGGCTGTGTTAATGAGATTTTTGTTGCTGGGACAAAATTCCTGATGTACAGATTAGGAGAAAACGTTTATTTTGGCTCATGATTTCTGAGATTTCAGTCCATACTCAGCTTTCTTCAAGGCAGGAACTTTATGGTAGAAACATACGGTACAGGAAAACTGCTCAATGCATGGCAGCCAGGAAGCAGAGAACAAGGAGGAGCCAGAGAGGCAGTAAGGCTCGAGACGAGACTGGATCCTTTCAGGTGATGGTGCTGGTGATCTGCTTCCTCCAGCCAGGCACCCTTCAAACAGCACACTCAACTATGGACTCATTGATGGATTAATCCTTTGATTGGGTTAGCAGCCCTACAGTCTAATCACCTTCTAAAAGCCACACCTCCAAACAGGAGTCTTTTGGAGAAGTTTTTTATTTTGTTTTGTTTTGTTGTTGTTGCTGAATCTAAACCACATCACAGTGTTCATCAGTTTTGACATGTTACCACTGAAATTGTTTTTAAAGGGAAACAAAATGCACTGAACATTCCACCTGAAGACTTCAGAGTTTTGAGAAATTGCAACTCTTTTTGAAAAATAATGCACTGTCATTTTATTTGTCTGTCATTTTGTTTGTCCAAATCCAATTCTCCCTACCTACCCTAATTAAGAATGGATATTGGATCAAGGTGTGATGATTCATATCTATAATCCTATCTTTAATCCCAAGCCTCTTCCTATATTTCTCTTTAAATATAATATCATACAATAGCCAAGCAGGAGGGCAGATTTTAGGAAATTCCAGGGAATGGCAATGATGTCTCCTATGAGCTTACCAGCATATACATAGACTTGATTTTTTCTATCTCAGTATCCCCTTCCCTAAATTGTAGAAGGATAGTCATTCTTTAGAATGCCAGATATGTCCAGATACTGCCTTTTTCCCGTTCAACATTTTTATTAGTACATATTTATAGTACATAATGATTACATTCATTGTAGGGAGTTGGTACGTGAGCATAACACATATTATTTTTTTACTTTCCCATTCTTTTCCCTCTCTTCCTCTCCCTCTGCCTCTAAATCATGTATCTCTTATAAGACATGTAAATTAAATACAATAAAAATACTTTAGCCTATAGAATCCAGCTACTTAGCAAGGAAGAAGGGTGAGAAGAGCTTGGACTACTGAATGAGAGACTATAAGTGGAGCTGTTGAAAACTCAATGGCTAGTGATGATAAGCAACCTAGAGGATTGACAGGTCAAGAAGTAGTAGGGGACGGAACCAAAATGAAATACATGCTACATGAAAATTCGAGAACTCATTGATCTCAATGCCTACACTCTACCTTTCCCTCAGCCTGATGTTTGAGGGCATTTTGCAAACATATTCTAATTCTATAATATATGAGAACTAAAGATTATACTATCTATTTTTAGATTACTTGATTACTTTAAACAACTGATGCGTAGGTATGTCAGTTACTGCTATATAGGAATTACTCTAAAATCTAGAGGCTTATATCAATACATATTTACTATCCCACAGTTAGCATGGTTTGGAAGAGCAGCCTAAATGGTTCTGCCTTGAGAGGTCTTATAGGGTTACAGTAAAGATAACAGCTGAGGGAAGAATCCTCAAATCTCACCTGGCGCTGCAGAGCCTTCCAAGATGGCTCACATGGTTTGTTGAGTTGGTGCTTTATGTTGGCCTGAGTTCCTCCTTGAACAGATTTCTCAGGCTGCCTAAGAATCCTCATGAATGATGGTTGTCTTTCCTCCACAGCAATATTTTTATGATGCCTTTAAAAACCTCCACACCGGGCACCTTCGTATCATACAATTTAGCTAAGCTCGAATTATTTCCCAGAATTCCATTTCCTGTGGAGTTCTGGCTTAACCTTGGCCTTAAGAGACTTTCTGTATCAGAGATGAAAGCAGGGATATGTCTTTTAAACCCCAAAGGTCAATCTAGTTGACCAACAGTGACTTCAAGCTTAACAGGTAAGACTATTTTAAAACCATAAAGGATAGAATTAGTTGGTTTACAAATGGACTTGAAAGTAGCTACCTATTTACAAAGAAACACATGCATATTATGTATTATATAAAGAATTATTCTAGACGGATTTTAAGGGACATGTAAAGAAATTATATGGATGTTAAAATAAAATACAAAAATTGTTTGACTTACCAGAAAAAGCAATAATTTCTTACACAATATATGAAAATCAAAGCTAAAATTGAAATGATTGAGAAATGTATATAAAAATTGACTATTACATATATAATATCCAATCTTGGTTTCTGACTCCATTCTCTAATAAAAGGAACCAGAATTCCTTTTCTACAACTGAGGCAGAAAACACTAAAAATGGGTCTGAGCATTTTATGTTGCCAGAAAGCAAGCAAAAGGTGAAACACATATGTGAACACACACACACGCATGCATGCACACACACACACACTAAAGTTTTTGTTGTTGTTTCATTTGGTTTAGCATTACTGATAATTGAACCCAGGGCCTCATGCATACTAGGCAAGTTCTCTTCATTTAAGTTGTTTTGACACAAACTCTGATTGAAACCATTTCCAACAGCCAATGCTAGATTATTTGAAAAAAAAATTGTTGAATGAATTTATAGCCCAAATCATAAAATAAACAACCATAATTGCATACTGATATTAAAAAGTGATTAGATAAATAAATAGGGCAAAATAAAATTGTTCAAGTAGAATAATTCCCAATAATTTATAAAGACACAGCATAATTCCCACTCCTTAACTATGGACTACATAATGACTTTTCTTACAACATACAGTATGTTCCCAAAATTAAGGAAGGAAAAGCCTTCCCTAGCCCATAGTTTATGGAGGTTTCATTCCAGAATCAGCTGACTCCAAGGCGGGGTGGCACAGTGAGGAACAACAGCTCATGGCACCAGAAGAAAGCAAAACAACAAGAGCACAAAGTGGAAGAGAGCAAGCCCCTTTCCTCCTTTGTAGTGAATGCAAGCTACCTGTCCTCTTCTTGCACAGTCTGAGTATATTTACAAAGTGAGAACCCTGCTGAGCTACTCATCTAAACTTCTAAACCTCTCAAGTTGATCCAATAAACATCCTATCCCAGTAAAGGTGTGCATGTGCTCCATATTCTGGGGGGGAGAACTGCAGAGTTACTTAGTTAAGCTTTTAGACTTCTGAAGTTGACACACTGTATGAACCATTACATGTATGGAAAGGGGAAAGAAAGAAAAATAACCTTACAGAGGAGAGATACTCCCTCACATTCTTGTCAATTAATAACTCCAGCCGAATAATTAGCATTGATTTAATTTCCTTAGTGATAAGTCATGTAATAGTCTGCACGCTTCAGGTGATACAATGCGAATGGCATACTCTGGTTTTCCCCTTAAGCCAAACCCTAATATAAATCAGGATAAAAACATCAGACACCCTGCGTGCCATCCTGGCCCTGCCCCTGGGGTTCATTGAGACAGTGATTGAGACTAGGCATGATGGCACATGCCTGTAATCCCAGCAGCTGGAAGGCTGAAAACAGGAGGATCACTACAAGTCCAACTTACATATTGAGAACTTGTAGACCTTGTCCTAAATTCATAAAACAAAGTCAAACAAGTCCCAGCTGAGGGTATTCTATAAGTTGCCTAATGAGTACTCCTCAAAACATCAGAATCAAAGAAAAGAAAAAAGATAGGTATACAGCTACATTCTCTTAATTCAATGAATAGAGGGATCTGCCCTAATAGTGTTCGTAAACAGAATATCACGCCTGTACCTTGTACAACAACCACTAAGAAAACAATATGCAGTGTATTAATTATTGAATCTGTTCTGCTAATTTGATTTGAAACTGTCTCATTGCTATTCTTCAATAAAATTATGGAAAAAAATCAGGATCATAAAAATCTAGGAAATTCTAGGAAAATTCACAATTATGAAAGTAGAAAATATGATGACTAAATTTCATGTGTTATTGTGTGGGTAACTTAAACAAAAAAAGATATTTGACAAAAATTAAGGAAATCGAGTACCATAAGGGATTTAGTAAATAGAAACTCATTGAAATTGGATCATTAATGGTGACAAATAGACCACAATGATTTAAAGTATTAACATCTGGGAAACTAGGTGTAAAGAATATAGAAGCACTAGTATCTTCACAGTTTTTCCATATACCTAAAACTTCCCCAAAATAAAACATTTTTAAAAAAATTAACTTCTATGTGATAAAGGCCTACTACTCCAGACGTTACATTGATCATAATTTCAACTGGTTGGAAAATTTTCTTCTATTATATTTTGGAGACAAAGTAAACTGATAGGATCTTTTTGGCACCAAAAGAATTTGGAATTTTAAAATGTATATTTTGCATATATATATATATATACATATATATTTGATTTTTTATTAATTTCATTGAGAAGCAAATGGCAAAGAGACAGTTTTTAAACAAGTTATTAGGACAGTTTCAATAATTAATACATTGTATATTGTTGGCTTCTTAGTGGTTATTCATAGTACAAGATGCAGACATGATATCCTGTCCAAACACTATTAGTACAAATCTTTCTTCTTATTGAATTAAGAGAAAGTAGATGTATATCTATCCTAACTATTTTGTATATGCAGATACAAAATGGTTCTTCATACTGGCAGGGGGGATACCATGATCACAGAATGGTCCTTCATTTGTATCCCATTTTTTTATTTAGTTTTGTCAGTGATGGGTATTCCATTGCAATTTAAATATTGTAGATGCATGAATTCAGCAAAATAATCCAATACAGTCCAGTTGTCCATAATACTAGTGGGTTATACGTAGGACTGGCAATGTCTGAAATTGTTGATTTGAGCCTTTCACAGCTCAACATATTAGTATGGCTTTACTTTTTATACCTCATTTTTATACTTTTCTGCTGGAGAGTTAAGACCAAGAAAATGCAAAACCTATATAACAAGAAACATAATTTTTGTATCTGACAAGGTCAGTCAAGTCCCTTCAGGATTTACCCTGAAACACTATACAGCAGTTTGTAGATCCTTTGTCAGTATCAGCCATGTGGATGAGTCATGGCCATTGCTTCACCTGTGAAAGTCTGAGAGAATGTTTTTCTCTCCGTGTGATTCTCCTTAGGCACACTATACATCATTGATCACTTTCCTCTGTGACCCCAAAATCTCCTTAAACAGAAAATTTTGGACACAAGTGAGTTACATGATGTTACAGTACAGGTTCTCCTATGTCCTGAGTCTTCACTGAACTTGAAATGGTAGGGCCAAAATGTTGGCTGGCCTTGCAGCCCTTCTTTTTCTCTAATTTTTGGTTGGCAAACTTAAGTTGTTAACCCTCCAGAAGAGAAGCTTACTATTATTACCCTACAATATAGGCAGTTGAGCTTACCCTCACTATCTGTCTGAATATCAAACATCTTAGACATAACATGGAACAGGTATTTTCAATCAAGTATTGATATGTTAAGCTTTAAGTCCCTACAGATTATGAAGAAAAAAATTAAAAAATAAAAGAATATTTAAAAAATAGGAATGAACAATTGTATATTTTTATACAGAAGTTTAGAAATCTAACCATATACAGCATTGTAGCAGGACAATCCTGTGATTTTTTTTTTTTTGTCTCTTGTTTTCATTTATTTCCCTTTTTTTAAAAACAAATATTTACTTGAGAGACAGTATGGTCACAATTGATATGTCATGACAAGCAGTACATATTTCAAAGACCAGAATGACAGGCATTCCAAGCATGGCCCTACTACTTTACACACTGCTATCTTCAGTGAAGCTGCTTAGTTCACATGTATCACCATATGTAGTTAGTCAGGGTGAGAATCCTACCAATTAACTGCTGGTTTCAAAAACATACAGAAGATTCTCAGGACCATTGCCTTAACCATCTTGTGCATATAAATGTATAGCTTTGCCCCTGTCACGTTTCCTAGCTTTTCTCCTTGTCCTCTCTGTGTTGTTTTATCCTTAAGTTCTCATTTTCCTTTTAATTGTGGTATACCTTTCTATTTTTATTTTTTCTTTTGAGTTCTTACACTAAGGAGACTATATGATATTTACACATGTGGGTCTGGTTTATTTCACTTATGAGTACATCTCCAAGTGGCATCCACTTAAATATAAAGGCTTCGAGTTTATCATTCTTTATAGCTGAGTAATATTCCATTGTATAAAAATACCACATCTTTTACATCCATTCCTCAGATGACGGGCATCTTGGTTGCTTCCAAGATTTAGCTATCACAAATTGTGCTGCTATAAGCCTAGGTGCACATATATTACTATGATATGATGTTTTTAGTTCCTCTGGGAAAATTCCAAGTAGGGAGATAACTGGAGTGAATGGGATTTCCAGTCCTAATTTTTTAAGGAGTCTCCACACTGATTTCCACAATGGTTGCACCAGTCTACATTCCTACCAGCAGTGGAGAAAGGTTCCTTTTTTCCTCACAGCTCTCCATTTCTTGTTGGTTGATTTCTTTATGATAGCCATTCTTTCTGTGGTGAGACGGTATCTGTGTTGTTTTAATTTGCATTTCATGGATGGCTAGTAATGTGGAACATTTTTTCATATATTTATTCACTTCTGTAAATTTGTCCTCTGAGAAGTATGTGTTCATCTCAGATGCTCATTTCTGGACTGGGTCTTTAAATTTTTGAGCCCTAATGTTTTTTAGTTCTTTATAAATTCTAGAGAGAAGACCTTTGTCTGAGAGCTTATTGGTTACGATTTTTTCCAAATTTCTGGGTTGTCTGTACTGTAACATTATTTAACTCAATTGTATCCCAAATTATCTGATTAAGAAGATTATGTGACCACAGAGGAATATGACCGATGATGTAGAGTGTGCCTAAGGAGAGTCACATGGAGAGAAAACTTTCTCTCAGGCTTTCACAAACAGCAAATTGGTCAAGCAATAGTCGTGACTCATACACGTGTCTGACTCAAAATGTGGTGCGAGTTTTCAGGATAAGTCCTGAGGGAACTTGACTGACCTTGTCAGATACGAAAGTTACATTTCTTGTTATGTAGGTCTTGCTTTATCTTGGTCTTAGCCATCCAGCAGAAGAGTGTGGAAATGAGGTATGATAAGTGAAGCCATGTTAATATGCTGAGCTGTGGAAGGCTCAAGTCAACAGCTTCGACATTGCCAGTCCTGAGGATAACCCACTACTATTGTGGGCTACTGGACTATGTTGATATATTTTGCTGAATTCATGTGCCTACAATATTTGGATGGCAATGGAATACCAATCTCTGACAAAACTAAACAAAAAAGGGGATAAAATAAAGGACCATTTTGTATCTGCATATACAAAATAGTTAGGATAGATATATAGCTACTTTCTCTTAATTCAGTAAAAAGAAAGATTTGTACTAATAGTGTTTGGACAGGATATCATGTCTGCATCTTGTGCTATGAATAACTAGTACAAAGACAACAATATACAACGTATGAATTGTTGTAACTCTCCTACCAACCTGTTTTGAAACTGTCTCACTGCAATTTTTTTCTCAATAAAATTAATTTTAAAAATTTTGAGGTTGTCTTTTTACTTTGTTGGTAATTTCTTTTGACATGCAAAAACTTCTCAATAAGAGGAGGGTCCAGTTGTTAATTCTTTCAAGTATTACCCGTGTGATTTGATTTTTTTCATAAACTCTTTGCCTACCTGTATGCCTCCAAGAGTTCCTCCTACTTTCTCTTCCAGGATATAAAATGTACTTTTCTAAATATTTAGAGAAATACTGCTTTTGCTGTGTCAAAAAGGGCTCATAAAAATGAATACTAAGCATCGTTTGTTTTAAAAAGCCCACAAGTAAATTCACTTACCAAAAGACAAATAGTTAAATGGGCTGTGTAATAATAATATAGAACACCATATTTCATTGTCTCCATAATTCATTGTCATTAATTATAGATGTCATTATTTTGTGTATCATTAAATTGAAAAAAATGGTCTTAATTAAACAATGACATAAATCTTTCTTACCATTTGTAATATTCATGTTATACTTTGTAAAAAAAGTTAATTGAGGCTGAGGCAGGAGGATTTCTGTGAGTTCATTTCTAATTAAATATGATGCTTTACATATATTAAGAGAAAAGTATTCATGAAATAAATTGATTGAGGTGTATATTTGAGACAGGGTCTTACTAGGCTGTTCAGGCTGTTCTTAACTCATGATGTAGCCCAGACTGGCCTCAAACTGGAATTGTCCTGCCTCAGCCTCCTGGGTCCTGGGATTATAAGCATGTGCCACCATGCCCGACTGATTAAGACATACTGAAATCCTCTTCTTAAAGTCAGGTACTTTTGAATAATGTGTGGAAATAATATTATCATCAATTTTCCAGGCTGGTAACCTTCATTCTACAAGTTTTGGTACAATCACTATTGTTGCCCAATGGGTAGCAACTTGAAGATGCACACCAATTTTACAGAGTGTAATGTGAGTGAGAAAATGTGCTTTAGAACTATAAAACAAACCTGGGCATGGCAATGCACGCCTGCAACCCTAGCACTCAGGAGGCTGAGGCTGGAGGATTGCTGTGAATTCGAAACCAGCCTGGGCCACATAGTAAATTGAGAACCACCCTGAACCATGTAGAAGATCCTGTCCCAAAAATAAAACAAAGATTAATAAAACAAGGGTTATATACAACAGCGAAAGAAACCAAGGACTTTCATATGTAGCACCATAGAAAGTTTTAATTCTTATTTCCAAAAAAGTATAAGTTGTAAAAATAATAAGAATAAGCTTATTCATAAAAAAGCGAAACAAGTCTCTGTATTTCTTTTTTTAATTTAAAAAATCTTTTATTTATTTGTTTATTTATTGATTTGGTACAGGGTCTTGCTATGCAGCTCAGAGTCAGAGTGATCCTCCTGTCTCAGCCTCCCCAGTGCTGGGATTACAGATGTGTGCCACCATGTCTTGTGTTGGTGGCTGGCTGGGTGCTGTGCCAGGGATTGAACTGAGGTCCTTGCAATCAACAGGCAGGCACTGAGACCACCAAGCTATCTCCCCAGCCCAAGTCTATATTTCTATGGCAGACACTGAATTTGGCTCCTGGAAAAACCACAACTCCCCTTTATTCTGCCACACTATTCCTTAGATACTTGACAGGTAGTTTTCCCAGCTGAGAGATCATATAGAAAAATCATGGAGGGTGAATTGTAGGCAGATATTCCCCTAAGCCAGTGGAGGTGAACTCTGCCTGGATGTTATTTATTTTTCTTTAAGACAAAAGAAAATAATGTATAAGTTAGTTTTTATCTAAATGAAAACCTCTGGATATGGGGAAGATCACCTATATGACTCTCCTTGAAAAAATAGCAATTATCTCCATTTTTGCTAAACCTGGTCGTATTGGTATGTACAGAGCTGGCTAGGACTTTTCCTTATCCCTTCGATTGGCTTTAGGCAATGCAAATTGGTCTAGCAGAGGTGCTGATATGTTGTCTTTGTGTTATGCCATTCCTCCCTGTAGCTCCCAGAAAACATGCGAGCCTGGTAGGAGGGAGAGCCACTGCCAGGATATACCTCAGGGGTACAAGCTGCTGCCTGGCAATTCCCAGTAGAAAAAAGAAAAGAAAAAAGAGGTTATTACCTCCAGGGGCACAAAATATTACACATCAGTGTTAAAGCAACGACTCCAAAACATCTACCTGAACCTGTGTTACGCAGATTTCCTTCTGTGTGCCCTTTTCTCTGGCTATTGCAGAGGTGATTCCAGACCACTTACTTAGCCAGCACTCAAGTTCCTCCCCGGGCTCTCACAGTCACTCATCCTCATGCCACATCTTCTTCGTGAACTAGTACAACCCACATACCTGGATTTGGCCCTGGATCCAGGCCTTCGTTCCAGCCAGCCATCCCCCTAGCTTGGCTTGGGTTCTGCTTGGCTCCCCACAACTACAGGTGTGCTGAGTGTCTTTATTCTCACCATGGGTTGCACTGGAAGTGGTAGGTTGAAGTCAACTTGCTAGGATTCCAAGAACTTTCCATAGAATTACAAATATAAACATCTCAGACTATAAGGAGGACCAGAAGGGCTCTGTGTCAGTATTTAGGTTTAATTGCAATGTGGGTATTTGTGATAAATAAATGGGTGTGGGCTTGCAGTTTGGCATTCATCCCCTCACTGCCTAGGCCTTCTTTCCTGAATGAAAATACAAAACTGCACAAGATGACCTTTGGTGTTTCCTACTTGGCACATAGATGTGACTCCTAGAGAAGCAGCCATCACCTTATAACTGCTGAGACAAAAGCCAAATGCAGGAGAGAGTGAAATGAAACACAGAAAGAGCTTGAGCTCTTGGTGGCTGAGTTTAGCTGCCTGTACTTCCTACTACACGATTACTGCATCTGGGCTATTCTTCTTTTTCATTTTGTGGCAAAAATTACACAAGTATATGGTGCAGTGACATCGAGGACATTCACGCTGTTGTGCAATCACTGTCACCATCCATCCCCAGAACAGTTTCTTCATCACACACTCCGCACCCACTAACTCTAACACTCCATCCCCACCCGACTTCCAGCTCTAGCAACCACCATTCTACCATTGGTTTCTGTGTGTGTGTGTGTTTATCCCAGATACCTCACATAAGTGGAATCAGAAGATGACTTCTTTCACTTAGTAAAATGTCTTCTGTGTTTATTCATGGTGCAGCATGAATCAAGATTTCACTCTTTTCATGAATGAATAACATCCCATTGTATCTATTCACATTTTGTTCATCATACACGTAGGAGCATTCTAGATTATTTCTTTTTTTTTCTTAGAAATTGTTTTTTCATCAGCCTCGTTCCCATTTTGCTTAAGCATCAAAACAGCTCAAGACCACTCGGTGGTGGTTTCTACCCACCCAGTGGCCTGCACAGTGGAGGCTGCAGACCAATCTACTGCAGCTGGCTGAGCACTCCACTCTTCAGTGGGGAACTGCTGAATGGGCAGCAGCACGCCCTCAGACCAGTCTGTGCCCTCAGGCTGAGCAGCAGTGAACTCTGGAGGTGCAGTCCATTCAACTTGCAATTCCTTCTTGGTCACAGCTTTTTCAGCAGCAGCCTGCTCTTCCTTTTCAATCTCTTCAGGATACCAGTAGAAGTTGAGATCAGGCATAACTTCCCATGGGTGTTCACGGGAGATGGTGCCACGCATGTGTAGCACTTCCCAGGCCAGCATCCACCACATCAGACCCAGAGTGAGTTCCCTTATTGTTGCACGGGATGGCAATGTCCACACAGCGCAGAGAAGAATCTGTGTTGCACAGAGCAATGGTTGGCAGATTGACATAAGATGCCTATGTTAAGGGATGGTGGTCAGCCTTGGGGTCAGTAAGCACCAGAAGATGTGGCTCTCAGAAGGCTGCATGGATCTGGTTAGTGAAGGTTCCAGGAATGAAGTGGCCAGGAATAGGAGTAGCTCCAGTGGCAGCAGCAAACTTCAGCAGAGTCCACTGGCCGGTGTTCCCCTAGAGGATATGGTGCTGACATTAGCAGAGTTTTCAGTGACCACTGTGGCTTGAGCTGCCAGGGTGAGCTTCTCCCAAGTCTGCTTTAGATTCCATCGCTGTTCCTTTCATAGATATACTGCTCCATCTGGAAATCCAGTTGGTGCCACCTAAGTGGGTTCCTGCAGCAAGGAACTTGAGGACGTCCTCCTCCTTCATTTGCAGAACATCAAGGGCTCCGGACATTGTGAAGTTTCCTTTTAAGTTACAATGGGAATCAAGAACAATGCCATATGGACCCCTGCCTGGGCAGTTCAGAAAGGGCTGTATTATTTCTTTTGAGCTTCTTTTTTTTAACATAATATTTTTTTTTGAATGAGTCTAATAAACTTTTTCCTTCTTTGGGTTTTTAGTTCCTTGTAGTAGAATAAACTCCTCACTACTATATTCCTACATGTGTAGACATAGGTGACTAAAAGATCTAGAAAGACATACTACATAGGTTAACTTAGAAAGTAAGGATAGGATGGAGAGGAAACTGTCTCCTTTTCAAAGTTATAACATGTTTTCATGTTGCATGTGGTAGAAACAGAAATTATAAAGTATGTTTCCATAAATTACATTCTTTACTGCCATATGAAGAGAATTTTCTTAAATTTGCATTACATTAAATTTACATTTACATTTCTTAAATTCTTTTCGTAATGCTTAAAGATAGAAAAAATAATAGCAGGGTAAGATGGCAAGCCTTTAATCCCAGCAGTCCAGAGGCTGAGGCAGGAGGATCATTGTGAATTTGAGACCAGCCTATCCTAGAAAGTGAGCTGAAGGCTATCCTGAACTGCACAGCGAGACCCTGTCTCATAAAAACCAAAAAAAAAAGAAAGAAGGAAGAAAAAATAACAACAATAAGAAATTACTCTTAATCCTTTGCTTGCTTCTGTTTCTTTGTCTTTGTGCCATAAACAAAGGACACTAATTCTATAGTTAGTTCCAGAATAATTCACATCAAATTGCTCACTTAGGATAGAAGCAGTCTTCTGTGGAAAGTAAAGTCTAATTGAAGTTTGAAGTGGACCCTTATAAGAGCATTTCTCAAGAAAAATTGGCATGTCTGCCACAGCAGGGACTTTCCCTACACATCCTGCATGCTAGAGATGAGAGACCTTAAAACTCCCAGAGTAACAGGGTAGCACCCTCTTTCAGCTTGAGCTGCTGAAAAGTGACTGTAAATACAGCCTATCACAGCATACCCTTTTGACTCCTAGAGAAGCACCCAGTGCAGTGGAACCCTGCCACAGCTGAAGCCAGTGGTAGCAATCCTGTGGCGTACCTATTATTATTTTTCTTTTAAGTAAAAAGATGTTATTATGGAGTTGTTTTTTCTACACTAGAACATTGGTCTTCAGGTTTTAATTGCAGTGTTGGCACTTGGTAGTAGGATTCTAATTTAACATATATCCCTTAGGATATACTGAGTCAGTTTTAATCTAGTCAAGTCTACTAGGATCATCAGATATGTCTGAGGACCAATATGCTCTTGTGATCATTGCTTTTCTTCTTTTCTTTATGTACTTAGTACAGGGTCTCACTACACAGATGGGACTCATAGTGACAGGATTACAGGTGCATGCCACAAGGCCCAGTTTCAGTCACTTTCTCAGCATGCCCAGGGGGCAGGGGTAGCACGGCATGCCTGGGATTGAACCACTCCCTGAGCCTGCTTAAGCAGGCGCTTTCTTCTACTGAGCTATCTGGCCACCCAGTCATTGCTTTTCCATAGTGTTCCATGTATTCCTTAACTTAATTTAGAATATCTGACATTCATTCTTAGTGGAAAAATCAAATGTATCTGTATCTTATTGTTCATAGAATTTTCTCTACAGCTTTATAAGACACATTTCAGGCTTTCAAAGTTTCTTTTTCACAACTTTGAATTTTGCCAATCAGATTCATAATAGAATTGAATTGACTTCCAACACTTAATAAAACTGTCATTGCATAGATTTAATTTTTTTTGTTCAAAATTTGAAGAGGCAGTTTGACCACAGAGAACTGTGAGGCACCATCTAGTGCATCTCGAATTAAACGAAGGTGTCAGGACGAAATGGAAGGGTTTTCTATTTTTAAAGAATCAGTTGCAATTCAGAAATTAAACTGGGTTAGCAACTATAATCATTTAAAGGTTCCTGTAGAAGCTTGGCAGGCTTCTTCATTAAGCCTTAAAATGGTGCCAGAATCACACTCAGCGTATCCCTGGTCACTGGTTCTCAGACTGTTGGTTTGAAAATGAGTCAAATAATGACACACTATAAAAGTACCATATAGAGTAAAATGCTTTTAAACAACTTTTCTTTAATTTATTTGTTAGGTACAGGGTCTTGCTATGCAGGCTCAGACTCATAGTGATACTCCTGTCTCAGCCTCTCCAGCACTGGGATTACAGTTGTGCACCACTAGGTCTAGTTTTGGTGGCTGGCACCACATGCCCAGCATGCAGTACCTGGTATCCAACTCAGGTCCTTGAGCTTGCCAGGCAGGTACTTAGACCACTGAGCTACCTCCCCAGCCCAATTCTTTTATCATCAATTTTAACACCATTGGTATCCAGCCAAATAGCTCAGTGGATTAAAGCTCCTGAAAGCAGGTGCAGGAGTCTGGTGTTGGATCCCTGGACCTGCTGGGCTGGCCCCACCCCCAGGGTATGCTGAGGTGGCGATTGAGACTGGGGGTGATGTTGTGCGCCTGTAATCCCAACTCTTGGGTGGCTGTAAAAAGGCAGATCGCTATGATCTGATCTAGTAGTGAGACCCTGAACACCCTGTAGACAAAATACAAAAACAAGCAAACAAACAAAAAAAAACTCCATAAACATTACAAGGTAGACCAGTTGTTTAAAAGCTAGACATAAAGTCCATGGCTTTGCATTTATTCTGATAGGTACATTTACATTGTATATTGTCAATCACAGATGTGTTAAATAGTTAGGTATCATTAGAGTTAATTCAGACCATAATTTTCCATGTGAATATGCTGTCACAATACTAATGTTCCACTCACAGTCATTTTCTATAATATATGACAGATATATTGTAGGTCACAAGGTAAATCCATCTGTATATAAATCAGTGGAACAGAGACTATATTCCATGTTATTGGATAATATATCCTATTTCTTTTCAGATTTCTAAATTAGGTGATCAGCTGTGGTAAAATTCTATATCACTTGAGGTCATATTACCCCAAAATGGAGTGTTGAGAGGTTGTTTTAATCATAGATACCTGTCCCTAGTGTGCTGTTGAATATTACAGTAAAGGTAAAACACATGAAATTTCAGGTGTCCAGAGGGTGTTAATATTAGATTTTCTGAAACACTGTAAGAACAGTTTAGACTGATTTATATACACTGCTAAAGAATATTTTACAGGATATTAATTGATTTCATATTTATATTGTATAACATACAATATGTGTCTGCTTAGGCAAGCACTGGGACTGGGGTCTGATCCCCAGCATCACATGCTATGCTGCCCCTGACCCTGGGAGCACTGGGCCAGTCACCTACTCTGGGCGTGGTGGAGCAAGCCTGTAATCCCAGCACTGGGGAGTCTGAAAACAGGAGGATCCGTAAGAGGCCGAGCTGTGTAGTAAGACTATACCAAATACATTCAAAAAAACTTATACATGAAGTACTTATAAAGATATACAATATAAAGTTACACAATATCCTGTGAAATATTCTTCAACACCTTGTATTTTAATGGTAGCCGCTACTGCTTGTCTTATGCAACACACAAATAGTTGCACCTACCATTAAAATCTGTTTTACTGCTGATTCAGCAAGGTAAATATATGGATGTAAATGGTCCCCATGTGTCAGATCCTCCAGAAATGTTGAGCACTAACATTCTGTCACATAGAAGAGTTGCATATTATAATTGATATTTCCAGGCCATCTATGATTAGATATATTCACAGCTGTGTTGCAAGGATAAACTTTCTAGTGCTCCTAATATCTTTTTATTTTATCCTCACTTTCATCGCTTCCTTTTAGATAGATAGATAGATAGATAGATAGATAGATAGATAGATAGATGATATAGATGCACATAGGTAACTTACCACACTAATTTTTTTTTAAATTTTGACAGTGATATACCAGTGGGTGTGCTGTGAGTATATTGCTAGGTATGCTTAAATGTGGTTTATTTTATGTTGGTAAAAATAAGGCAAATTCTATGTGCTAATTTAGCTGACAATATGACAAATGTTAAATGTAGCTGCATTAAAGACAGCTGTAGAAATATTTAACACAGTATCATATATGATTGTTACTATAAAAACTCAGACCATTCTAATATCAATAAATATTGGTAACATTATAATCTCAGAGAACATGTAAGTGGAAGTTTTGTATATATGGCCAAGATAAAATGTTGGTCCTAGTAAATGATATATTTTTAGCATAGTTACTATTTCATTATAGAATGTTATTGGCAGTAATGGTGTGCTGGTTGTAAAGGAAGTGTGTTGAGTATGACATTTATATTGTTGTCTACAGTGTTTCCTTCCTCATAATAATCATAATTTATATGAAGATAGTCTTATTCTGAGCCAATAATAAGACTATTGTCACACTGCTCAGTGGTATGAGCCTTAGAGCAAAACTCAGGATACCATTCACATAATCTATGTGCTAAGGTAAGAAGCATGATCATTTTGTTTTCAGCTAATAAGTAAAAGGTACATAAAGAGCACCCTCCATTTGTGGAACAACCTTGAGTAGAATCTACTGGGTTAGCTGGGGCTAAGCATATGCAACCTCTCATTTTTACATGCTTAAAATATCTGATATGATTTTATCAGTGAGCTATATGGAAATTTCTTCTAGCCATATGTTTCATTCTCTCATGGCAGAGGAGGTTAAAATGATAATCAGATAAAATCTTGCATGGGAATAGAAATATTGCTTCAGTTATGACAGGGTTTTCACAGGCTAGTATGAACCTAGCTAAGATTGTCCAATGTTACCTGCCAGGTCAATAACCAGTCTCAATATTTTCCTTTATATATTAGCAGTGAAACAAAGGAGTTAAGTGTAACAGAAAGTCGTAGTAGAAAGTGTTGCTCTCATTAGTATCAGTAACTCTGGCAATGCTGATACCAAAATCTATTTTAAACAAAGCATAAAGAGAAAAGGGCTCCAAATGTCGTTATTGTAGATGAATATTTATTAAAACATTTATGAATTCCTAAAGGATTTAATCTAATTCCTAGGCTTCTGGCTGAGCAACAATAACAAGCTTTTGCATGATGCAGAGTGCATAGGACTGTTGGTTACAGCCTAGAGCCCATCCTATGGATGTGCCATAGCTGTTTTACAACAGTGTGACACAACGCTTTACAAATAAAATCAAGACAGACTCTTCATAAGCTCTAAATAGTATCCCATGCTTCAACTAATTCACAATCAAATTTCAGGGAAAGTAGGTTGGCCAGTTACTAGTAAGAGTTGCTACAAGAGCAGGTGGATTATAACAGGTGGAGGCTGAGATGATTAATTTAGGCCAGATGCTGTCATCAGGGTCTTCTTCCATGTGGATCATGTTATATTCTCCTGAGATAAAAGCTTCTTGGCTTTTTGTAGAAGTCTGTTTTTCTGGTGAAAATATTTCCATCCCAGTCAATAAGTGATTTCCTATGTTCTTCACCACCCTAGACCCGCTTCACCATATGATTTTCCTCTATAAAAGTTCCTGGAAGAGAAAGCTTCCTGGAGACCACCCACTCTGGGCCCCCTTTCTGTCCCTTTCTCAGACAGGAGCTTTCTTTCTCCTAATAAATATATTCTGCTAATAACCTCCATTTGTTCCTAAAATTCATTCTTTGATTTTAGAGAACACAGACTCATCCCAAGTACCTTTCAGGTTGAGGGTTTCATTTTTCCTTTGTATCATTTGGAGGTCACCCAACAAAGATTCCCCCCTCTGAAAAAGTAACCTGAACTTCCATGAGGGAACCATGGGTGATGACCTCTCTGGCTTCTTCAGTCTGAAAGGGGTCGTAGTTGTGAACCAGCAGTCAGAGATACTCTCCAGAGATTCTATCTAAAGGCCCTCAACAGACACCAGGCATTTTTATACTGGGTGGCAATATAGCTTTGAGTCTGGAGGAGACAAAGCCAAACAATTAAACATGCATGATTCAAATAATCAACAATAATTATGAATATAGTCAAAGATTTGTATCAAGTAGAAAGTAATAAATTCCTGTAAAAATGATAAATATAGGTTCCAGGGGATCTCACCATCTTACATGCCGTTGATTTAATGTCTAATATTTTGAATAGCTATTGAGACATTAGAATAATCTAGAATATCATAATATTTTAGTTTATAATTATGAAAAGACTAGTTAGAACTTTTTGTAGGTCCATTAGCAGAGATCTCTTAAATGTGGGGTTTAATCTATTTTTTTATCTTCTATGTCCACTGGGTATTATCTCAAATAAACTGGCCAACTCTTATTATTACTGGGGGTACATGAACTATAGGAACTAGGGAAAACACTGAGTACTCTCTGGTTGGCAAATGTATCCACTGGCTAGGTAACTACTGACACATCTGCATGAGCATCTAGTTTAACAAGCTTTCTCCTTATATTGGCAGTTAACAAGAATTCCCTCAAGCTGAGAAGGAAAGACTCATGACCACCTCAATCTGAAACTTCTTCTGACTCCATCATGAACACTTTGTTTTTTTCCCTCTCTAGGAGCTTTGGATGTTTTTTGTTTAAAATGCCCCTTTTATGTGTCTGGATCCAGGGAAGCATAGCTTTTCTCCCATTTCCCAACTGGCCTTCATTTCTATAGGCTGCTAGTATCACTATTCTCATTTTCTGTCTATAATTCCATTCTGTATCCTTTCTACTATGAAACACCTCAACTGAAATTCATTCCTGTGAACACTTTTAATTTATGCAGCGTGTGTCAGATACCTGAGGCCCACTGAGCAAGGTATAATTTTCAAGGGGCACTACCAAGGGATTTCTCCTTTTAACACTGTGGCTCTGTGTTTCATGTCACAAATGCAAGACCTGTCTCTAGCTATAAGCCCAAAGCTATTGGACACTGTTTTACACTGACAGGAGTTTATCTGTCCTTGGGGATTTGTTTTAAATAGTGAAATACCATTTTAAGTCTTATACGTGAACAATATATATTACAGTTGTAAAATATCAATCTCTGCATCATTTTTATTAGGAAGCAACCTAAATATATATCTCAGTATCTCAGTTACAGCTAAAGCAATATGTCTTTTAAAGTCTGTTTCTATTGAAATGGATGACTGAAAGGAAGCTCAAGGTTGGAAAAGGACAAAGAGACCTGTACCAATATCCAGCCATAGGCTGGGTTTTTCCTTTAGCCATGATTGCTCAGGGTGCCTCTGTGGAGGTGACATGTAGAGATCAAAGTCATGCCAGAGGGAGGAGGCAACCCAAGGCTGTTCAGTCCTATTGGACTACCTGGGAAGCTGAGTCTGAGCTCTGGGGCCTCCACCTCATAGCGCAGTCCCGCTGCCAGTGGCTGCCTTGGAAGACAGGGCATGGCGTGTGCACCTCTTAAGGCAGCTCTTCTTACGGTGGCCTGGCTTCTGACAACAGCAGCAGGTGAACCTTATCAGTAGATGAACCTCATTGTCACGGAGCTCTTCTTGGAGCCCAGAGAATCAGACTTAGGATCTGTTTTGAGGTCACAATAAAGGCAGCCATTTTTTTTTTATCTCTTTTCTTTCTCCCCCTGGTTTTCTCTCATTCCTGATTATAGGACACTAAGAAACAATTTTTATTAAAGTATCAAGTGAATTGTCTATAGCAAAAGCTATATTTTGTAGCTGTTTTCTAATATTTGGAGCTGACTGACTAATGAATTTATCTGTAGGAACAATTTATCCCTCTATTGAATTAAAATCTAGGGAAGTATGTCTCACCTGCACCTCTATTAAACATTTTAAGAAATCAGAGGGGTGTTTATCTTTCTCCTGGTAAATAGCTAAAATTTAAAATAACTGTAAGGCTTGGTTTTAGTTCTTTTTAGACCTTCAAGAATACACACTCGAAAATGTCTTTTATCCAATCTCCTGTCTGGCTATTAGGCCAGCAGGAGTCTGAATGCTTGGGCTTCAGTGGAAACAAGTAGTTCCACCTGCTGTCTGTCTCTTGGCTCTTTTTAACAATATGACATTTACCTCAATGTGTAATAGCTTGTTATGTTTGTTACCTTTTACTAGAAATTAAAACTTGGTTTAATATTAGCATTATATCTCTCCAATCTAGTTTATAAATCTGAATAAATCTCCTAAAGACATCAATGTATTTGTCAAGGTCATCTAAATATTTTTTAAGATCTAACTTTATCTGTTTTATGTCACAGAGAAGAAGAGAAGGTACACAAATTCTGGAAGTTCTAAATTGCCTATTTGCTTCTTTAAAGGATATCGTCCTTGAGGAACTTGCATAAGTTCAGCTAAGGATGGGTGTAGCTTTGTAGAGGTCTGGATTGCACCTGTTTTAGAAGCCCATCTTTTAGAAAGGCAGATGGGAGAAACCTTACTTTTAATAATGGTGGGCCAAGCTATAATTAACTCTGTCTTGTCCTTGCGCTCTAAAGGTTAGGGAGGAGCAGCTTTAGGCTCCAGGATAGTGAATTCCTTAGGCACTTGAACTTCCAGGTACTCCTGTAGCTGACATTTACACTTCAAAATTAGATAACAATGACTTTCTTAATGCAAACAAAATTTGAAAATAAGACATTTTTTTTACGATTATCCTTTCTATAGTATCATTCTAGTTGTAAAATAGTGTCATAATTGATACTTCCCTCTGCATTCCATTTTGGCTGTAGGGGATATATAGGCCATGTACATGTGCAGAAAAATATTAAGCATCTTTTTTTTAGTTTGTATGGATCAAATGTCTTCCAGTGCATAATGATGTTCTCTAAAGGAGTAAGAGACTTTGACTGTCAGATTCCCATAATCTGGAATGCAAAAAGAGAGTTCTGGGTTTCCCTACTTACCTCTAATTGATTCCCCCTTAAAGTATCCCCTGACTAGACCACTACAGAGCAAGTGGATGCTCTTAGAGAGAGGAGAGACAAGATCCAACCACCCTCAAACTGGCACGTGACTTTTTTCTCCTGAGAATCTCATGATCTGTGTGAACCATGCACTTATTTTTATTGAATATTTGTAAATATATTACAGTTGGTCTGGTGACAGTGATGTCTACAGAAGGAAGCATAACTATTGTATAAAAAAGTACATTGGAAGCAGAGCATTTTCTCTTCTGTACTATAAAAAAGTACAGTACACTACATTTGGAGACAATTGACCAGAGGAACTTTACCCTGGGCCCTAGTGCAAAGAAATCTCCAAAACACTTGTGTTCTTCCATTTAGTGACCAGGACAGCCTTTCCTAGAAGGATTAGGCTATATTAAATCTTTCGAGTTCACAGATTTATCACCTAGCAATCACATTTTACATATTGGTAAAAACACATTACTTTAAGCCTCACAAAAATCATTCCTACTAGCCGGGCGTGGTGGTGCATGCCTGTAGTCCCAGCACTCGGGAGGCTGAGGCAGGAGGATTGTTGTGAGTTCGAGACCAGCCTGAGCTACAAACTGAGCTTAAGGCCAGTCTGAACTGCATAGTGAGACCCTGTCTCAAAAAAGACAAAAAAAAAAAAAAAAAAAAAATCATTCCTACTCTTAGTTACCATGTAGGCACAGATGTACACCATTCCCCTGATAGCTGCTATAAAATGTAAACTATTACAAGCTGCCTCAGCCTAATTTCTGGAGTGCCCATTAAAGGGTTCTACTGAAAGGTTCAGGTAGAATTTCTAGTCTACTAGGAGAAAGTACAATAGGTGAGTGGAAATCTCTCAGTGGTCAAGAGCCAGTTTCCACCAAGAACTTTTAGGTATCTGCCAGAGAGTAGCCCTGGCCATGACCCCTCAGGTTTTCTCAGTTTCTATTGGCCCACACAACCAGAGATAAGTCTCCAGAAAGAAATCCAGCTGTCTCTCTGGTCGATATTCCATTAGCCATTGTCTTCAATGGGGATTCATCAAAGAATGGCTAGAAAAACCTGTCCTCTGCTTCAAAGAGTGGCAGCTGCTCTAGGAACATTTGTTAGCTGGTAGAGTAACCCCTGTTTGTCCGAGTTCCACAGTGGTTAATAGCCTGAACAAGATTATGTAACCCTTTACAATAAAGTCCATAACTTAGCTCTTATGTACCTAAATGATATCTAGGCCTAGGAGAAAAGATTGGAGATTATCTTTCACACTAAATGTTTTGGTCCCATAAATGTACTGCTTTTGGAGATAGCTCCTTCTGTTGTCACCCAGAAGTTGGTTCTCTCCACTGTCTCAGGTTCAGCCTCCCAAAGGAGACCTGTCCAGAGCACTAAGCCAGGACATGGCTTTTATATGTGTCCTTCTGAATGGGCATAGTCCTCTTTGTCTCATCTGAGCCAGAGATAGGATATGTGCTCTCTTTCTAGAGTGGCTTCCTGTCTTTGGCATTAACAAATGTTCATTTTCTAAGGGCTTCACTTAGTTGAAACAGTCAATATCATTTTCCTAATTTTAGATGTCTGTAAAAAGGAAGGTACAAAGAGATTGGAAAATTAGGAGTAAGGTCAAAGGAAGGAAACTGAAACAGAGCAAGCCTGACATTTCCTCTAGCAATTAGAGGGGTATCAGAGCCAGTCTGTCCCAGTGAAACCTGTCCTACAAGTCTTTAGCAGTAGTTGCCAACCTAATGCCATTTAGTTGGCAAAAGGAGTCCTGTATTTTATATACAGGCATGTATATCTTAAATCTGAGATAGATTCAAAAGTCTCATTTCATAGAAGTTTTGGTAACATCCACTAGGAGGCTTACTAATGTTATTCTCTATAGTGTGATTGTCTAAAGTCAAGCAAGGAATATCAGTATATTTAGCAACTAGTTCAAATGCAACATATACAAGTACAAAAGTCATAAAATGTCCCATTAGAGAAATATCATAACCTTTTAACATTTCCATGTTTTAATATAGATTTGCTAACAACATTTTGACCAACATTTTAATAAAACCATATAAAAGACATAGGATAAGTGATTTTAAGGAATTATGACAAAGTTGTATGAGACAAAACCGATGAGGCAAAGCATGAACAATTATGAGCAATTGGCCAAGACATATCAATATTTGAAGCATAAAAATTTGTTACCTACACAAGTTTCCCAGTCTAGAATTTATGAAAGAAAAGCAAACTCATACCTCTGTCCAATGATCTTGTTGGGAACCTCCAAATGACACAGGAAGAACAACTGATCTAGGGGGCATGACTTCCAAATGATATAGGGGAAAAATGAAACTAGTGACCTGAGAAGTACCTGGAAGAAGTTTGTGTTCTCTAAAACCAAAGAATCAATTTTAGAAACAAACGGATGTTATGAGCAGAATATATTTATTGGGGGAAAGAAAGCTTCTGTCCAAGAGAGGAACAGAAGGAGGACACTTGAGTGAATGGTCCCCAGGAAGCTTTCTCTTCCAGGGACTTTTACACTGGAACACCATGCACTGAAGCATGTCCAAGGTGGTGGAGAACATGAGAACTCATATAGGTGGGCATGAGGTGGGACAAAGCTATGGTCAACCAATGAGATTAAAAGCACTATTGCTCAGGACAAATTGTTTAAATACAGTATCAAATGGGGAAGTGAGTCACGTTGCAAGCAGACATGAACACAAGACAAGGTCTCTTCCTGTTGGGGGTTTGGTAGTGACTCATTTGGGCTCTTTCAAGGTGACTGATACTGTTTTGTTTTGTTTTGTTTTGTTTTGTTTTGTTTTGTTTTGGCAGAATTGGGGATTGAACTCAGAACCCTTGCACTTGCCAGGGAAGCGTTAATTTCACTGAGTCATCTCCTCGACCCCTTGATACCTATTTAGAATATCAATACCTGTTGCCCATCCCCAGTGAAGCAGGTAGCTGTATCATTTTATTGTGATCTTCACAGGCTCCTTCCTTTCTGCAGCTATTGGTTCCTCCCACAAAAGCACACTGAGACTCTGAACAAGATGGCTCAGTAGAATAAGTGCTTACCTGGCAAGTGCAAGGGCCTGAGTTCAATCCCCGGTTCCACCAAACAAACAAAAAAGAAAGAAAAAAGGCCAAGGAGATAGCTCAGTAGAATAAATGCTTGCCTGGCAAGGGCAAAGTCCTGAGTTCAATCCCCAGTACCGCTAAAACAACAACAACAACAACAACAAAACTACCATTTGGGACTGGCACACTTCTAGGAATGCTCACCCATCAGACCCCATGGCAGTGAGTTGGGCATCTGAATAGGTGGCCTGGGCCCTGGATTTGGGTTACAGAAAGGGTGGCTGAGTCCACGCTTCTCAAGGAAGGAGTCGCATGAAGTTTGGAATGTATAAATGTTTCATTCACCCACCCACTCTAATTATACATATCTGTGCTGTCAGCCACCACCCAGCCCTAAGACTGTTCCCTGTGCTCTAGCACTTTGTAATTTCCTGGAGAAGCAGGGGACTGGGGAGATGTTAAGATATGTCCTCTGATTCCATCACTCATAAGTGAGAGTACTTAATACAGCAGAGGAAAAAGCATGCCTAAGTCATGGTTCCTATTTGCACCTAGCAGTAGAATGGCATCCAGGTTGTCCCCATGTTTACTATTCCAGTCTCTTGTGTTCTCCAGGGAACCTGTTCCTACCCTGTACACATCTTGTATTTTGAAGTCACAAACTTGCCCTTTTTCTGGTCAGTGTACTCCAAACACTGACTAACCTAGGGAGGCGAGGACTAAATCTTGTTCATACATCTAACAGAGTCTGTCCCACACATGACTCAGAGTTAGTATAATAAATAAGCAGCTACTATACAGTGGGCTATGTGATGGGTCGCATGCAAAGAGGAGTGTGCTCTGTCTTACAGCCTAGAAGCTTGCACTGTTGTGGGGCAGGAAGACTTCACTACAGTACAAAGTGACTGAGGGAAGCACTCATCAAGGGAGTGAACAGCTAGGGATGTCTGTAGAAAGCAAATCACCAAGCCTCATGCTGGTTCTCAGGGACCAAGCAAAGAAGAAAGGGAGGGAAAGCAATTTTCTTAAAATATAAAAGCCTAATATGTCTCTGGATGACTAATACTAGTTAATGGCTCAGCACTTTTGTTCTTGCATCTGCACCTCTTCTAACATCCTCTAGTTCTTCAATTCACACACACCTCCACCCCCATACTGATACTAAGCTATATCCCCAGGCCTTTTAATTTTTGACAGGTTCTCACTAAACCAGGGTTACGAAGGCTGGGCTTGAACTTGTCCTTCTGCCTCAGACTCTAGAGTGCAGAGCAAGTGACAGCACTCCCACACACTGCTCAGCCTCAGTGAGAAACCTTATCATGCTGACCAACTATTACACAGTCTGTGTAAATATATGTACATGTTTAAAATTCCATTTACAGATCCCAATACACTCTTCAAATTTTCTCTACCATATTTTGGGGCCACACAGGCTGACTTGGATGTTTTTTGGCATCTCCTTGACCCTCTGACCACAGGTAGGGGTTCAGAGCAAGAGAGGGTGTCTCCTGCTCCCTCCACAGAGTTGCTGTATGCCAGCCACTCTCTCAACCTCAGGCCATCTCCAGCTCAGTGTGGAAACTGTCTCCATGGAGTTTTCTTTGTCTTTGAGTTACGGGGACTGCCCCTTCCTCCCTCTTGCCCCTTCAGAGCAAAGGGTATCATCAGCAATGCTGTCAAATACAGCGCTGCCTTATTACTTGTAGTCTCCTGGTCCCTGCCCCCTGCCTTGTAATGGTTCTTCTATTTAACACTTCTCAAATTACCCTCTTTAAGTACACCATCTGTTTCCTCTGGGGACCCTCACTGAGACACTGCCGCAGAGAATTTGTCATGTAACTAAAATTTGCATCACTTTTCCTTATGGCCAACAATAAGGAATTATCTAGTTCCTTATATTTATAAGGTGGAATGTTTCATAGCTATTGAAATTCCTTGCTTTGGAAAACAGAGACAGAATCTGTTGATTTTGGTTTCTCTTCAAAAAGTCAAAACAAATGTGTGTGTAATATAAAAGATTCAATGGTTATGCTCTGAAATGTTACTTGTTACTTTGGGGATGACAGGATTCTTTTTTTCTACTCTGATTTTTCTATATTTTCCTAGTTTTCTGTAATAATGCTACATTGTCAGTGTTGAAGATAAATAAATGTTATTTTAAAATATTTTTTACCTGATGCAAGTATACAAATTAAGAACTTCATTCACTAATTAAAGTACAAATTAAATAAGGCAATGGAAGTATATTGTTTAGCTTATTGCTTAGCACCAGATAAGTACAATCAATAGTAATTATTTGTGTGTGTGTGTGTATATATATATAGTAATATCAATAGTAATTTATTGTCATAAATTAGTATTTTTCATATGCCTCTTCCTTACTAAACAAAGAACACAAATTTGCTTTTTTCTGGATGACTCAGAAATATTAATTATTATATTATGCTTTAATAGAATGGTGCTTTGAGCTCATCTAACTGTTCTGTCATTTACCATACAAGAAAATCTACGTAATGGAATCATCCCCAGGGAGGTTAAGCAACTTCCCTGAGGTCACACAGAACTAATTAGTACTTTAGAGAGTACCTTTTCTCTCTAAAGACTTCCTCTAAGATCTGCTTCCTTTACTCTGGAGAACCACTTCTTTTCCTGTATTTGTAATTCCCCATAATTTAGTAATTCTATTATGAGGGCTTTCTTTAAGTACTTAATCCTATTTCTATTTTTGTCACATACAACTTTTTTCTCTTCGTCTCAGTTCTATTTTGATTCTGGAAGTGAACTTTATCAAATAAAATGAATACTAGTGATTGAAATGGTAAACAGAAATTCAAAAGCTAAAACAAAGAAAGAGTTTTGTTTTTTTTTAAGACAGGGTCTCAATGCATAGTGCAGTCATATGATCTCCCTACACAGTCCTGGCTGGCTTCGAACTCATGGTCAGCCTCCTGCCTCAGCCTCCTGGGTTCTGGGATTACTGGTATATGCCACAACACCTATATAAAATTTTTAATTTAAAAAAAAAAACTAATGTCATCAACTTTTAGAGCCTATTAATATATTTTTTTGTATTGTGTTTCAGAACTCTCTCAAATGTCCATTCATCTTTCTCCAAATCTTTTTACCAAGTACTTTAATGAGGTATAATTTATGCATTAAAATAAACTTAGTGCAAAGTTTGATGAACTTTAACAAGTACATGTGTTTGTGCAAGCATCATCTACAAGATGAAGATATTCCCTCACATCCCATCACCCTACCCCTCAGCCCCCTTACACACCATTACTATCCTGATTTTATTTTTGATGTTGCATGTAGAACCCAACTGCACATGCTAAGCAGAAAGTCTACACTGAGCGAAACATCCAGCCCTAACTATTCAGAAGCTTGCTTATGTCCATTCTTATGTTTCTGGTAAACAGAATTGTGCACTGTGTATTCTTTCATTGTGTTGATCTGTTTGTTCCTTTATTGCGCAGTTGTTATGGTTTGTGCCACCTCCTCCACTCCCCACCTGCCTCCAAAGCCTCATATAAGTTTCAGGTGGGACTTTTTCAAAGGTAGCTGAATCCAGAGTGTGTGATTGATTCATGGTGCAATGCTAGGATTAAGGGTGATGATGGGGTTGAGGGTGGGTAATTCCTGGATTGGATGGATTGACACTATCTTAATCCTGATAGATTGGATAGAAAATAAGGGATAGAAAGAAGCTTGGCATACTCTCCTGTTGTTGCTTTGCTACCTTCTGGTCACCATGAATGAGTTCCCTTTTGTTTGCTGTCTTCTGCCACCAAGAATGGATTGCTCCTCTGCCATGAGCCACCCTGCCTTGGAGCCAGTCGATTATTCACTGAAGCTTCCATGAACCGTAAGGCAAATATACCTTTCTTCCTTTAATTTTGGCTGTCTGGTATTTTGTCTCAGCAATGAGAAAAATAATGTGATGGCAGTGTAGTGTTCTACTGTATGAAAACATCATAATTTTTATTTTTCTGGTTATTGAAGGTTATTTCCAGTTTGGGCTCTTATGAATAAAACTACTATGAGCAGGCCTGTATAAGTCTTTCTTTTCCCACATTTGTATTAATGAGAACATAGGCCTAACATATGTGTTGATTGGAGGACAGAGTAGAATTCTCTATCATGCAGTTAATAGATGTTTTATTTTTTAATTTTTAAAAATATAAAATGCTAGGAGTCTGGGAGTTGGCTCAGTAGAATAAGTGCTTCCCTGGCAAGCACAAGGGCCTGAGTTCAATCCCAAGTTGCACAAAAAAAATTAGATAGATAGATAGATAGATAGATAGATAGATAGATAGATGATAGTAATAGGAATACAACAATTGTTTCTGCATTGCATGATGTTATCAAAGCTCCCGCTGTGTGGGGCTCAATGTGACTTCCACTAGGTGTTTCATTGTATAAGAAGCTACCAAACAAATCTCCAGAATCATTGTCTTTTATTTTCTTTTCCATTATTCCACATCAATTCCATTATTCCTCATCAATACTTATAGTTAGAAATCTCAATATTTTTATCTATTTTGGTGAATCTGTACTAGTGTCTCCCTATGATTTTAGCTTATTGAATATGTTTTCACAGGTTTAGGAGAAGCCTCTCTTAGTGAAATCTGTGTTCAAAGCTTTTGCCCATTTAAGTTCGGCTTATCTTTTCTTGATTTATAAGAACTTTTTAGGTATTCTATTTACCTATCTTTTGTCTTTTTTCAGTCTGTAGCCTCCTTTTTTACTTCTTTACAGTGTCATTTAATAAGCAGAATATTTTAGTTTTTACAAAGTCTACTTCATCATTTTTTCTTCTCCAAATAATGAATTGTTTTAAGAAATAACTATATAGTCCAATAACAGTGCATGCTCTTGTTTGCTTCTAGAAAACTTATAATTTTATCTTTTGTATTCATGCTCCTACTGAAATTGCCTTCCCTATAATTTTGGTACATGCAAAATAATCCTGGTGGTATTTAAAGTTATAGGAGTGGACTAGACCACAAAGAGATAGTATTAAGAGATTGGGGAGGTGAATAATATATGCTCATCAAATTACAAATCTGTAGTAGGATTTTTTTGTTATTGTTGTTCTTTTGAGACAGGGCCTCACTATGTAGTTCAAGCTGGCCTTGAGTTTACTTGGTAGCCCAGGCTGGTCTCCAACTCACAACAATTCTGCCTAAGCTTCACTAGTGCTGGGATTACAGGCATGAGCCAGCATGCCTTGCCAAGGATTTTAAAATCCCAGATTAGGCTCAAATTTATAGTCTTTCTGCCTCAGCTTTCTAACATTCTGGGATTTTAGGCATTTGCCACCATGCCCAGATTTAAAAAAACTTCTTTGCTAAGAATAGTGAAATTACGTATTTTTTAAAAATTTCTTTACTGAGAGCAGTGTTACAAATAGGAACTTGTAAACATAAGAAGAAAGGTTTACAATTCTATAAATGTTACTGTATGAGCTATATATTCATCAGAAATAGAAATAAAATATTTACTGTACATTGAGATAAAAACAGATTCCAAATGGATTGTGTATTTTAACATTAACAACATTAACAAATCATACAAGTAGGGCGAGAGAGATAGCTCAGCAGTATAATCACCTGCCTGGCAAGCACAAGGTCCTGAGTTTGATCCCCAGCAATGAAAAAAAAGTCATAAAAGTAACTGGGTGTGCTGGCACCAAACCTGCAGCCCTAGCACTCAGGGAGTCTGTCAGAAGGGTTAAAGGCTCTAAGGCTGGTGTACAGAGTGAGACCCTCCCCCAAAATCATCGCCCCTACTTCCCCAGTAAAAAAGTAATCATACAAGCAAGCCATATGTCATGGGGCACTCCAGTAATCCCAGCTAGCTGGGATCCTAAAGCAAAAGAATTATGAGTTCAAGGCCAACCTGGGCTACATACTATGACTCCATGTCAAAAATAAAGAAATAAGTAAAAATAAATCATACAAGTATTAAAAGCAAATATGGGAAATTTTGTCTATAACTTTGATGAACATCTCATGCAAGTGCAAAAGAATAACAAATTAGTCATGTGGAAGTTGTTCCTCACATGATCTTATAAGCAAAGTTAAAAGTCTATTAAAACAGTAACATAACAGTTTGGGGAGATTGTATGACGACAAAATATTTTTGAGACAGTTTTATTGTGTAGTTGAGAACTCCCTATATAACCCAGGCTGGCCCTGAGTTCACAATGATTCAGCTACCTCAGCCTCCCAAGGCTGGGTGAGAAAAATTCATAGCAAAGAAAACAGCTATTATGTGCCAAAATGGATACCTTTGTACATTGGTAGTGCATATTTAAACAAATAATATTCTAGCAAGGAAGCATATGACAGTAGTTCCAGTTACTCTGGAGACTGAGACAGGAGCATCCCTCAAGCTGAGGAGTTTAAGGCTGGCTGGTGCAACACAGCTAGTTCTGGTATCAAATATATTTTTTAATAATCTTTTGGAGGACAATATTCACTGATGTGAAAACTTTCAATCTGGAAATTCCATACCTACATATATGTTCTAGAAATAAATACGTGCATGAAAAGGCATATGTGAAGACACTAGAAAATATGGATAAATGGTTTTAAATGTTATAGACTAATCATATCATGTAGTGTATTTCATTGAATCTAATATGGCACCAGTTGAAGATTTATCACTATTTTTTCACTAATAAGAACAATACTGACAATCACACTATAACACAATGCTTTCTTACACAGAATTTGTATGTTATATTCAGTGAAAGAGCTTTTTCAGACCTATTTTATGCTACATTTGCAAATCATCATCCTTTGTAATCAGAAAAAGGAAAAGTGAGGAAGTAAATAGGCAAAGGTAGTCTTAAAATAACTTCACATTAACAGTCTCACTCTTCTGATTGCTTCTGATTCAGAGGCACCGATGGTGTATTTCCCCACTCAGGATGTGCTGTGTGACATGCAAATCATCCATGACAGAGAATGTCATTAAAAGGTGTTTTTCTGCTATAGTTGCTAGGATTTGTTACCAAGATACCCACACCCATTCTCAGGTTTTGATGCACATGTAAAGTCAATCGTAAAAGATTTCACCAGCCAGAGTGACCGGCCTGAGACAGCGGCGCGGACTCCGCGATCTTCCCCGATCCCTCCACGCCCGCCCAGCCAGAGACAGCGGAGCTGGGGCCGACTCCAGCTGCCTCCTGGATCCCGCCCCAAGCCCTCCCAGAGAGTGGGAATTTGCACGACTCACCAGGCTTCCCAGATCAGTGAGAGTGTGGTGAGTCTGAGGGAGAGACTTCGGCTTCTTCCCACGCGCGCTACCCGGATCCCCGCCCCCAAGCCCTCCAAGCCAGTGACCAGCCTGAAACCTCAGGACCCACTCACCAGCACCTCCCCAGATCCCCTGCCCTAAAGCCCGCTGAGCGAGTGAGAATTTCCCCAACTCCCTGGGCATCAAAGTTCAGTGAGTGTAGAACTCCACGCCTGCCATGTGGAAAGATATTTCCCAGTGATTTCCTGCCCCACCCCGCGGCCCCAGATACAGTGCAGTCTGGCCTAGAGACAAACTCCCAGTCAC